>JANAVB010013600.1:7432050-7434550 GCA_029216955.1 Iris pallida | reverse complement strand
AGGACCAAGGGAAAGGGAGTTAGGGTCATCAACAGGGAAGAGGCTGGATCCATGAAAGCAGGCCACATCAGCATTGATCTCGCGGGGACGCAAGAAGTCACGACAAAACAGGGGGCAACGGAAAGTGCGAGTTCTTCCAAACAAAACAATAGTAGTAAAGCGCAGCTGGAGATAGAAATTAGGGGATCTAGAAACAACAAAGGCAAAGGCCACTCCGGGATCTCTACCGTACTGGGGGTGGAAACTCCGAGGAACACGAGAGCAACGTCTAAGATTAGCAATAAATCATCGACGCAGTCCAATAATGTTTAAAATGCTCATTTGGAACATTCGGGCGATTGTAAATTCTCGAACGACAGGGAGGATCAAGACTTTATGTAGGATTCATAAGATTGATATCTTGGGTATAATTGAACCCAAAGTATCAGCTGACCAGATCAAGAAGTTCCAGATATCTCTGGGTTTCCAGCAGAGTATCGAGAACAAAAAGGGTGTGTGGACTATGGCTAAAGAGGAGATGCAAATCAAGCTTGTGGATAACTTTGAACAGGCCTTGACTATTAGTTTCTCCCACCCTGCTTGCAGACAGGAGGCCTAGTTGACGGTGGTGCGTGGGAGTACAACCAGTAAAGGGAGAAGGGAGCTTCGGGAGAGGCTCCTGGCTATCCCGATCCCTCATGACACTCCTTGGGCGGTCGGAGGTGATTTCAACGCTATTACTTGTCATAGCGAGAAGAAGGGGGGCAGAATTCCTGATCAACAATCCATTAAAGAGTTCTCGGACTTCCTTTCAGAAGTTTTTCTTAGCGCTCTTCCAACCTCCGGCAATACCTTCATATGGTGCAACAATCGGAGCAGGAGTAAGTAGCATTCATCAAGGTTGGACAGGGTGATCACCAACAGGCTATGGACTGACTTGGTGCACTACTCGGAAGTGAAGCACCTAAGTAGCACGGAGTCTGACCACGCGTCCCTGCTTGTAGAGACGAGAAAGCATGGGGGAAGGTCTCTCATCCAAATCCCCTTGTGCAACTGGCTAAGAGGCTCAAGGCGACAAGCAGGGAACTTGGCGGATGGAGCAGGAGGGCCTTTAGTGACATCCACAAGGAGGTGAGAGAAGCGGAGAGGAGGGCTGCGAAGGCGGAAGCTGCATATGATGCCGATGAGATCCAGGATAATAGATGTGAGAAATACTATACTCAAGCAGAGTTGAAGAGAAGGCTCAAAGTCGAAGCTATTTTCTGGAAACATAAAGCAAACGTCAAATGGGACCACGATGGTGATAAGAACACTCAGTTCTTTCACGCATGTGTCTCCGGATGGTAGAAAATACTGGGGATCCATAATATAACCAAGGAGGATGGGAGCGACACCTCCAACATGGACGAGATCAAGGAGGAAGCTACTCGATACTTTGAGAAGATCATGACTAAAGGGAGAGTGACTGATAGTGAAGATGTCCTCAGCGTTATTCACCCCAGTATCACGATGGCGGACAGCGTGGCACTTCTCAAGCCTGCTACGATGGAGGAACTTCGGGGGATCGTCGACGCTCTAGACCCCAACAGTGGGGCAGGACCGGATGGGTTCAGGGGCGCTTTCTACTCCTCCTGTTGGAGGATAATTGGGGAAGATATATTAGCCTCAACGAATGCCTTCCTCGAAGGTCTTACTTTGCCGAAGGAGATTACTCAAACCCACTTAGTTCTCATACCAAAAGGTGATAATTCGAGAACCTTTGGTGAGTTCAGGCCTATTAGCCTATGCAACACTATCAACAAGATCCTTTCCAAGTTAGTTGCTAATCGGCTAGCGAGTCTCCTCCCTTCCATCATCTCTAAAGAATAAAGTGGGTTCGTCCATGGCTGGGAGATCCTCAACAACGTCCTAGTGGCTCAGGAAATGGTGGAAGGGATCAGGCACTCTAATTGGGGTGGTAATGCGACGATTAAAATCGATATAGAAAAGGCTTATAATAGAATCGATTGGCAGTTCCTCATATGGGCCATGCGCCGATTCGGGTTTGACGAGAGATTGATTAATATTGTTTGAAGGCTCATTAGCAGCTGTTGGTTTACGGTCCTAATCAACGGGGAAGCGACGGGGTATTTCCAGTCTTTCAGGGGGTCAGACAAGGCGATTCGTTGTCTCCGGCCCTCTTTATCATTAGAGCGGAAGTGTTGAGTGTCATGCTTAAGAGGATGGGAACTTAGAGCAGATTTGGGTAGTTATATACTCCTCGGGGAATCTATTTGATCAACCATTTGGCGTACGCTAACGATCTTTTGATATTTTGTACGGCGGACAAAGTTATAACGGCTTTGGTCCTCAAGACTCTCAGGGAGTACGAGGTGTGCTCGGGACAGGCGCTGAACAGACTGAAGACGAGAGCGTACGTGCACCATTCGTTTAAGGAGGAGAAGCGACAGGAACTGGGTCATCGGCTCAGTTTTGAAGTAGAGCATACTCTTTTCCAGTACCTGGGTTGTCCACTCTCTTG
>JANAVB010013600.1:7422050-7427050 GCA_029216955.1 Iris pallida | reverse complement strand
TGCGTGGATTTCGTCCTCAACAAGCCTGCGTAGATTTCATCAAATTGGAGTACGTGGCAGCCATGCCACTGATCTCTCGCCTGCGTGTCCTTTAACTTGCACACGACTCATGCACGATTGCCATGTGTCCAACAGTTACAGGCCACGTCCAGTAACTGCTCACAACTCTGCGTATGTTAAATCCTGCGTGATTTTCAACTAGGCAGAGGCTGTGAAGACAGTTATCTTTTTCAGTTATTTTTGACTCTATAAATAGAGTTCTTTTCTCATTTCATTGTACACGGATACATAGTTATCTAACTTACTGGCAAAATTTTGAGAGCTTTTCTTCTTCGCATCGTCCAAGGGATAAAGCGATCGTCTTCTAGATCGGATTCCTACAGTTGTAATTTTCCCAGATACACAATAAATAAAGTGAATTTATTTATGGAAAACAAATTGGCGACTCTGCTGGGGAAAACCATCTTCTCTTCTGAGATGGCAACAACTCAATACGATACTTCGTCGGTCGGCTCGACGAAGAAGGTGATATCGATCCAATTCGATCAACTCGCCTACGAAGAAATGCAGCGGGCTAAGGGTGGCAAGCCCACTTCAGCCTCCATCACTACTGCCAAGTTGAAGGGACGATCTGTCTACGTCCCTAAGAATCAGTTGGCAATCAATGGTGACTTTTCTGCCACAGTGTCTACTCCTAACACTGGCAAGGAGTCTACTGCAAGCACACACACTCTTGTGTGTTCAAAGACAACAGCAACCAAAAGTCACGCTGGCAGCACTGGCTCCTTAGCCAAGTCTGTTCCAGCGTGCAATCTTAATTCCAAAAGTCACGCTGGCAGCACTGGCTCCTTAGCCAAGTCTGTTCCAGCGTACAATCTTAATTCCAAAAGTCACGCTGGCAGCACTGGCTCCTTAGTCAAAACTGTTCCAGCGTGTATTCCTAAATTCAAAAGTCACGCTGACAGTACTGGCTCCTTAGCCAAATCTGTTCCAGCGTGTATTTCACCAAAATCTGGCTCTTTAGCCAAGACTCTGTGTACTGACAATACAAGTTCCATAGCCAAATTGTCACCAGCATACTCCGAAAAGAATAGCTCTTTAGCTATTTCTTCTTCTTTGCCAAGTTCTACTAGAACTGGGGGTGGTCTTGCTAAAATTCCTACATACAAAGTCCCTTCGAAAAGAGATAACTCTTTAGTTGTTTCTTCTGCTCCTGTAGTTTTTACTTCAGGAACAGCTTTGACTGACAATTTTGTTAGTCAAAGAAAAGAAGATGGTCTTTTGACTACTCTTCCTTTTGGACATTCTATGTCTCAAAACTTGAATAAGTCTAAAAAGAAACATTTCTTAATGTCTTCTTCTACGACTTCTTCGAATTGGGCACATAATTTGTCTATAAAAGAGGGTCTGTTATCAACTCCTAATCAAGGGGGTGATTCAACTCTTCCTTCTCTACAAATATCCAGATCAATGGAAGGAAAACTCCAAGTTTCCAAAACCAATGTGTTACCTCAAACTGATTTAAGAACAAAACTTAATCAAATCCGTTTGGGAAATACTTCTGGTGTTAAGAAACCACATCAATCGAAAATGAAAATAAAAGATCCGGATGCAGAGTATGCTAAAAATTATGTGGCTCATATTAATCACTCCCTATATAATCAAGAGCCATCAAGACCCAGGAACAAGAAATATACTCCTAAAAATACACAAGGAGTGTTCTCTGATGTACCTCAATCTTCACAAACAGATTTACGAGAACACCTTCAACAGAATAGAAGGAGTAATTCTGTGACAATGGACCATGCTGAATGTGACTTCCAGCCAAAAGTCATAATTCAATGCAGATGTCAATCAATGGTTCAAGACTATGTTGATCATGAATGTGACTTCCAGCCAAGAGTTACAATACAATGCCGATGTCAAACTAAACGACAATCTGTCTTCAATCGAATTCAGTGTGAACCTATGCCTGATGAAGATGAGCCTTTGTTTGCTTCTGTCAACATGACCTTTCGGGATACTGGGGGTAGAGCTGATAGTCCAGATGGAGTATATAGAGGCACAAGAGCAAGAGTCCTGGTCTCTAGTCAAAGAACTTTGATCTCTGAAGATGATTCTGAATTCCTTGGAGAATCTAACTTCCCACCTCTTCCTACTGGGGGTAGTTCTCCTATAATTGACTTTGATGCACAAAACAATGATTCAGAACAAACAACATCCACCAGTTCATCAATAATCCCTCGTACAGTCACGACTTATATGGTTGATGGGAATACTGATGAACCTTCTTCTTCCTTGACTCCTCAAGAACAAAGAATTGTTTCTTTGGAACAGCAAATAAAATCCATGGCTGATACTATGAAGTCAATGTATGAACTCATGGCAACTCAGATACAAAATCGACGGACTGTACCAGATGCCATACCAATTGATACTGGTGTAATACAAGTTCCTCCAGTAGTACAATCCAATACTCCTGGACCAGCTCAAACAAATCCTAGTCTCTCTGGAGCTGGGGGTAGTGCTTATAATGATGTTCCTCCTCCCAACTACTCTCTACAAGCTACAACTCCACAATCTTCCGGAGTTGTCTCTGAAGAATTGAAGAATCTCAAAACTCAATTCGAGGCATTCAAACAGAAAGATGGTTTACAAAGGTTAGGCATCAAACAACCTTATCCGATAGAATGGAAGCAAGTATCGTATCCTCCTAAATACAAGCCTCCTACTATATCATTCTATGATGGAACCACTTCTCCAAGTCAGTTTATTAATCACTTTGAAGTGATGACTGACCAGTTGCAACCAAGTGACGCTCTCCTTACTCGGGTGTTTGTTGGATGTCTCAAGGAAACGGCTTATGAATGGTATAGAAGTCTCCCAGATGGGTGCATTACCTTATTTGCCGGTTTCAAACAGATGTTTCTTGAACGGTTCTATGAAGGGCTCAATGACATGACTATGTCTGCTCTTATTAGAATCAAGCAAAAAAATAATGAAACTACAGAGGATTTTATTGAACGGTTTCGAAGAGAAGCTCTGAAGATGCCTCTTGGAACTCCTGATGCTGTCACCATTGACACATGCAAATCAAATCTGTTGCCAATAATCAGCATGTGGACAGGTTCTACTTAATTTCAAGATTGGCCTTCCTTTATAGTCAGTGCCAAGGCCGCAGAAATCAGTGCTGAAACCTTTAAAGGTTTAGGAGTGCAGATGTCTCCTAAAGAAACAGGTCAAAATACTGCTAAATTCAATAAAAGCAAGGGAAAAGAAACTCTTGAAGTTAATCTTCAGAGCAAAGATGCATCAACTGTTCAAACTTCTCCTACCTCTACAACTCAACAACCAAGAACACCTCGCCCCAAAGAAGAGTACTCTTTCGATGACGACGATGTCCTTGGTATCTTTGAATGTCTACTGAAAGGTAATAAAATACAATTACCTGAAATCAAGAAACCTGATGAAGCTGGAAAGACAGATCATCCTAAATACTGTCCATACCACAGAATGTTGGGTCACACAATTCGTACATGTTATGTACTGAAAGGAAAGATCCAAGAAATGATTAAATCTGGAGCTATCTCCCTTACTCCAAAAGAGAAGACCGTCACCTCCAACGTCGTCTCTATGCAATTCGGAGATTTCCCTCCTCAACTCCTTGAAAGTGGGATCGTTCCTATTCCCAAGGCAACTCTTGAAATAGTGAATATTCCTCCTCCACAGTCTGAAGGATTAGTGCCAATCACTTTGGAAACAGGAGAAATCATGTGGATTCATCCTGATCTAGTGGCAGATTTTGAATCTCCTTCTCCTCAAAAGACTACTTCTCGAAAGTCCAAGAAGACTGGAAAAATTAAGTCATGTCATATGACTTATCTTGGATCTACCTCTGACACAGAGCCAAAAGAGAAGGAAGAAGCACTTGCTACTCGAACAGGAAAACCTTATCTAAAGGATTATTCCAAGAATCCTGAGGATACTCCTGATATCCCTCCAGCTGATAAAGATGCTCCTAATGTTCCTCCTGAAGAAGAATCATCCACTGCACCTGTTCCTTCAACTACACCGGTTGAACCTGTTTCTCCCAAGCCTACGGCTCTTGAGAAAGGCAAACAACAGGCTCGGTTTGATAAACCAATCAAGAAGTCCCCTCCTCTTGGGCTTCAGAAGCCTTATAATTTCGACATTGTAGCTCAACTTGCTAATACTCCAGCTAGAATGTCCCTCTTTGAACTTCTACGTCTTTCTAAAGAGACTCGGGAGACGTTAAGTGAAGCACTTCTTCAAGCCAACTCTTGTCTTGCACAATTGAAGAAGCCAGATGCAGAACCTGCCACTTGCTTATATTGCAACAGTGTATTGGAGATTATCCATTACTAAAATACCCCACTTTACCGATGGAAGTTTAGCGACGGACGGATTCCGTCGCTAATAGCGACCAGTTTCCGACATCTTAGCGACGGATTAGCGACAGACAACATAACATAATTTTTTCCAATTTTAAATGTTAAAATATGTCGGGTTTCCGTCGCTAAGTCGACGAACGTTAGCGACGGATTCTTTTTCATCGCTTATTCGTCGCAAATGTTGGCGGCAAAATCTTTAAAACATTGGCGGAAACTTTAGCGACTAACTGGCGACGGATATATCCGTCGGAAAACACCTTTTAATTGGCGACGGTGTAGCGACTAATTTATTCCGTCGCTATTCCGTCGCTAGGTTCTGTGCCCTAACTTAAATTGAACCGACGGGGGGAATTTTTCATTCCCCCCAAAACTCTCTCTCTCTCTCGCGGTCTCTCTCTCTCGCGCGCGCTCGGCTCTCTCTCTCTCTCTCCTCGCTCTCTCTCTCTCTCTACCAGGTATCTCTCTCTCTCTCTCCTCTCTCTCTCTCTCTCTCTCCTCGTCTCTCTCTTCTCTATTTTGGGTTTTGGGGCCGGGGGGGAGTGGGGGGGGGGTCGGCTTCGCGGGGGTGGAGGGCGGGGGTGGTGAATG
>JANAVB010013600.1:7261177-7402385 GCA_029216955.1 Iris pallida | reverse complement strand
TTGTTCTCGTAGAGGTAGGTTCTATCCTTAAGTTTCGAGGACGAAACTTTTTATTAGTTGGTTATGGTGTAGTGCCCCGTTCCTACATCGTGTCCTATTTCCGTCCACGGGGTGCACGAGAAAGGAACACTGTCGCTATCAATTTGGTCGAGACCGATAGGTCAGAATCGGCCAAGTCGATCGAACTAGAACGGTTGAATTAAGATCCATTCCACGTTATGGAATGGCTTCTTCGGAACCAAGTCCCATATTCAGCAGGTTGTGCCTCGTGGATTGCCTCTGCGGCTGAGTCGGGAGAGACCTTCCGTTGCTCTGATTTTCATGCCGCACTTGATTTGGCTTTGGCTTTGGTTTTCGTGAATGCATTTTTCGTGAATGTTTTCGATGGGTTTTCGTGACTTGCATTTTCGAGCTTATCATTCATATTGAAATTCTTTGAATTACATAGTGTTTTAATCAGTTGCTTATGCGATTGTAGGTGATCGCGTAGGCGACGTCAGCGCAGCCAACCGGTCGCTCGCTTGGAGCAAGTCTAATACGAGTGGCTGACCTCCTTCGCCTCATCCTTCTACTTCAAAATCAATATGAAATAAATGAATGCTTGTCATAATAGTGTAGAATCAAAGAAATTATGGCACGATTGTTCATGAAACACTTGCTATCAAATTGCCGGTATTGAAAATGGAAAACATGCTTCCTTATGCAATTCCACTTAGCCTATGCAAAACAATGAATGAATCGATTAACGTTTATCGCAACGATATGGCTAAGTGAGTAAATCAACTAAGTTCAAAACAAAGTCTAAGTTTCGCACATAAAAGAGGAAGGATAAGGTTTTAGAAAAGAGATAGCATTTTTCAAGACTCTGCAAAACGGTCATTGGACAACTTGTCGACAAGGTGTAGTTTTCTCGGACGGTTGCCTAGGCCAAGGGACCGATTCGGCCCGGGAGGAACGAGTATAGCAAGCGCCAGCCTTACATCGGTGTAGGCTATTCGGGAACTTTCGCACAGGGCTCGCTACCCGCCGCGAAAGGGTCGCGTCTAACCCAACTATAGTCCGTGATGGCTTGACATTGCCAGTGGCCTTCACACCTTTTCACTGCTTAACTAATGTAAGGGTGAGCATTATTCAGTTTTGAACCAAAAATTGAACCAAACCGAACCGAATAAGAGATTCGGTTCGGTTTTAAAAAAAAAATCGGTTCGGTTTCGGTTTTGAAAATACTAAATTTTCTTATTCGGTTTCGGTCCAAAACTAAAAACCGAAAAAAAAATTTAGTTTATATATGTATATAAAATATATATATATATGTATATATATATTTATATATATATATATATATATATATATATATATATATATATATATATATAAATACCTATAGTATATAAAAAATATATATATATATATATATATATATATATATATATATAAGTATATAATAAATGTATCTAGGTATATTTAGTTATTTTATATATTAACAAAAACACAAATAAACCCAAAAACCGAATAAACCGAAAAATTGAACCGATTTAATTCGGTTTGGTTCGGTTCGGTTCGGTTATTGACCAATTCAGTTCGGTTTCAGTTTTGCTTATTCGGTTTCGGTCCAATTCGGTTTTCGATTATTCGGTTCGGTTGGAACCGAATAAACCAAATTCTCATCCCCAAACTAATGCACGTGATACGGGATGTATATGATAGCTGCTTAATGTTTACAAATTCATATGCTTGCCTCAAAATATGTTAACATGCAAATTGATCAGGATGCTTAGAAAGATCATAGAAATAGCTAGCAAACATGTTTATAAATTGTTTGAATCAAATACAGAGCTTGAATTAGCCATTCGCCAGTACATGTGATCGTACTGATCCTCGCTCTTTGTAGGTCCCGCTAATCATGAAGGATGCGCTAACTAGCTCGACGACGTTCACGATTTGAAGCTTCGGCTGTGCGTCGAAGACTTGTTGTCACGCCCCAGAACCAGAATACTGGCAAGTAGGGACGGACCAGGCCAGCTACGTATACCAAAGTACTCCAGTACTCCGAAACAACGTATAAGCTGTATAGATGGGGGTCACTGCTACAAACCAACAGTCAATCCTAGGTTACATAATCCTAGATATCTCAGTCTCAGACAAGAAGTAAGGTACAAGAATATGATCATCATGCATATAAGACAGTAAAGCGTCCCAAACTATAGTATATAGATGATGATGAAGCTAGTAATATAAAATGAAGAACTAGCAAGACTAAGTAATACATGATCAGCTCTAGCTGTAGTCTAGAAATATAACATCATGTCTAAGCCCGTAGGCCAAATGTCAAGTCCAAAATACGAGCTAAACACGTGCTCGGTGGCTAAACGCCTCAAAAGAATATGTACAGAAAAGAGTGGGTAAGAGAAAGAACAACCACTCAAGTCCCCTGGTGCTCCGGGTGGTCACCATCGAGTGGAAGGTCCGGAAGATCCTCGGGCTCCTCAACTAAATCTGGTCAATGCAAAACCAGTGGGGTCAGAACCCCAATAGCAAGTACCACAAAGGAAGCCAAACTATGAACTAAAACCAGCATGCAATTTATAACATCTCTAAGATAAAGCAGTAAACGAGACTAGAATAGTGAATTGGTACCACAGTATTTACGAAGGGAAACTGGAACATGCAAGAAGGATAGCAAGTGAATACATAGAATAAACTGGATATGTGAACATATGGTGAAGTTGAGCATGTAGTAGGAAGAATAGCATGTAAGGAGTGACAGGAAGCTAAGTACTGCAATAAGATAAACTGAAGCAAAACTAGACTAGACAGGTATGGACTCCATCCATCAATCACGGCCAAACAATGAGTACGGCTTGATACTTTAGCTAACTAGGGTTGCCACAATCCTAATTACTAACACATGCGAGTTTGAGAAATCCAATTCCAGTTACCTGCCTGCTACTACCTGAATGATCCAAGCCAAAAGAAAACAAGTATAGCAGACACACTGCAGTAAGATACATGTGTCCTAAGGAGGTGCACCACTCGACGGTGTGCTGGAAGAGTGCTCGTCATGACAGATAGCTCCAAATCCCATGTACTGGCGAGTTGTTTAGTCCTTAACATTTTAGTCCAAGACCAAAGGGGCAACAGGTAACCAGGAAAGTCTCTAATGATCTAGGTAATCAAGCGAGTTGTTTAGTCCTTAACATTTTCTTGTTGGATTCTGGGTGTGACATTCCGCAGAATCCATCCTAGACATGAGGCATGCAAGACTGGACGAGACAAGCAAGATTGTGCACTACAACAAGCTACAACAAGACATGACAATATCAAGATAATAGTGCGCTACGACGAGCCACTATCAAGAAGCTAGACATGTACTAGAATCAAGAGTGCGCCATGACAGGCCACTATCATGTAAGCAAGAAGGACATGTATCATGAGTGCGCCACGACGGGCCACTATCTAGTAAGTAAGAAGGCATGGCAACGATTATCATAGCTTGTAAGAAAGAATCTATCAAAAGACATATCATGGCATGTGCAAAACAATAATTAAAGCTAAGTACATTTCATAGAAAAATGATTGAACGTGTGCTAGTATCAAGTCTATATAGAGTATACAATCATTCTCTAACTAAACAAGATCATCTTATCATGTTAAGAAATCATTATAGTAGAAGAAAATATCAAAAGCGGACAAAAACGGGCAAAAACAGACTAAAATGGCATACCGGCGGTATACCGGCCTAAAGACAGGAAGTTTCTGGTGCAAAAATTGGCATACCGTTGGTATACACCGGCATACCGTCGGTATACTGATTTTTCAAACAGCATCAAAATTCAGATTTTTGCCAAAACTTGTTTCGGCCATAAAATTTTCGTTTTAAATCAGAATTCGGATTTTCAAAAGTCAAAATTACATAGAATTGAATTTCCTACAACATGAAAGTATTAGTTTTCACAAATCAAAACATTTGATAGATCAATACCTCAAAATACTCCCAAACAGAGGTTCTCGGGACACCGAAACGGGTTCCAATTGCCACCAAACTCAAAATCCATGGTATAAAAACTAGGTGAGGACCTCATATATGTATATATGACCAAGATCCATGATGGTAACACTAGTATCACTCTTGATACCAAGTTTACTACTAAGTCAATACTGGGTTTTAACAGAAAATCAAAATCTTTCTTAAACAAATTTTGGAAACATGCATATATACGAGAATCATAAGGAAACATATTTAACAAAATGAGTTTAAGGCAATTCTAAGCATTTAACCCCAAGAAAAACAAAAATGACAACAAAATAATATGGTTCATGGATTTGGCAAGATGTACTTGCCTAGGTTAAGCTCCAAGCCTAATCTTCAACTCCACCACCAAGAGGGGTACGAAATCACACTCTAGACCTCAAGGCCAAGCTCTTGGCAAGCTCCAAGGGAAGAGAAGGGAAGAAGAAATGAAGAGATAGTGAAGAGAATGAAAAGAGAGAGGAGACAGAAAGTGAAATGGTATATATATATAAGGGAGAATTAATCTTAGCCGTTGGATCATGATCTATGTCAAAATCTAAGTCAATCGTGGCCACCCAAACAAAACCAAATATCCATTGGATAATAGGGTGCATCTACACTATTTACGAAAATATCTAAACACTATTCACAAAAATATCTAAACACTATTCATGAAAATATTCGAAATACTATTCACGAAAATATCAGAAATCGAAAATATCTAAAGTGTAGAAAATTTGTCCGGGCGGTATGCCGTCTGTATACACCGGTATACCGGCGGTATGCCGATCAAGGAGCAAACCTATAGTTTTAGGAAAAATTTAAAGCATTTCGAAAATCAAGAAAATACGAAATACGCTGCAAAATATGTATATGTATATAAATACCGATACTGTGAGACGAGTCTCACAACTCTTCCCTCCTTAGAAAAATTCCGTCCTCGGAATTTCCTAAAGGTAATAAAAAATAAGCAAGAAATCCAAGAGAACATGCTATCAGGATCAAGAAGGAAAACTCATAAAGCATGAAATCCAACTAGAGTAATGTACAAGAAATGTAAAAGTAGTTTAAACACACGTAAACAACAACATCATGTAATCCTACAATCACACTAAAAAGGTAGAACATAGATATACGAATAAGTATACCTCACGAGTCAAACAGATACAGGTAACGAGCTCGGATATCATCCTCGCGCTCCCAAGTCGACTCGCCCGGTGAGTAATAATCCCAAGAAATACGAACTAATCGGATAGTCTGGTTCTTGAGAATCTTCTCCATCCGGTCCAAAATGGATATGGGCCTCTCCTCATACGATAGGTCGGCACCAACGACCAGCTCAGAATGATCTAGGATATGGCTCGGATTCGGAACATACCGACGTAACTGATATACGTGAAATACGTCATGTACCTCGCATAACGACGGTGGAAGAGCAAGGCAATAAGATACATCCCCTACTCGCTCGAGAATATCGAACGGCCCAATAAATCTAGGACTAAGCTTTCACCGTACTCCAAACCTTATGACACTACGGGTAGGCAAAATCCGAAGAAATACGTGGTCGCCGACCGAGAACTCAAGATGGCATCGATGCTGATCTGCCCAATGACGCTGTCGATCCTGAGCTACTCTGAGATGCTCTCTGACCTGCCTGACTACTCCAACTGACTGAGCAATCATCTCTGGACCAAGCATCTGCCTTTCTCCAATGTCATCCCAAGCTAGGAGTGACCTACATCTTCTACCATACAAAGCCTCGAAAGGTGCCATCTGAATACTCGCCTGGAAGCTATTGTTGTAAGAGAACTCCACCAAATACAAGTGATCCTCCCAAGAACCACGGAAGTCAAGAGTGCATGATCGAAGAATATCATCTAAGGTCTGAATCGTACGCTCCGACTGACCATCTGTCTGAGGATGGTATGCTGAACTAAAACTCAAATGGGTATCCAGACTCTGCTGAAGACTCTGCCAGAAATGAGAAATGAATCTGGAATCCCAATTTGAGACTATGCTAACTGGCACCCCATACAATCTGACAATCTGTCTCATGTACAAGTCGGCCAACTGCTCTGTAGACTGACCAACTCTGAAAGGTAGGAAGTGGACAACCTTCGTGAGTCGATCCACTATAACCCAAATGGCATCTCTACCAGTCGGGATTCTAGGAAGACCAGTCACGAAGTCCATAGTAATATAATCCCACTTCCACTCCGGAATCGGTAAAGACTGAAGAAGTTCGGCCGGTCTCTGGTGCTCAGCCATGACATGCTGGCAAACTAAGCATCGAGAGACAAACCGAGCTATCACCCTCTTCATACCATTCCACCAGAAATGCTGACGAATATCTCGGTACATCTTCGTCCCTCCTGAATGAACAGAATACTAAGAACTGTGGGCCTCCGACATAATCTCCTGTCGAATATCTCCACTCGGCACACAAAGACGACTCCCAAATCGGAGTGTTCTATCCTTATGGATGCACAACTCTGCTCTGTGCCCTGCCACACACTCTGCTCTGATCCTATCCACAATGGTAAACTGAACCTGCAAGCCTGCCATCATAGCCGCCTCACCAGGTAGCACTACCTCAAAGCCCATCTCCTGAAGATCCTCCTGAAGGTGACGCTGCTCCGTCAAGAAATACACTCCGGGTCTCCTGCTCAAAGCGTCTGCAACGACGTTTGCCTTCCCGAGATGATACTAAAAATCAACATCATAATCCTTCAGTAACTCAAGCCACCTCCTCTGCCGTATGTTTAGATCCCTCTGGGTGAACACATACCTCAAGCTCTTATGGTCAGTAAAAATCTCTACTCGATCACCATACAGATAATGCCTCCAGAGCTTGAGGACAAACACAATTGCGGCCAACTCAAGATCGTGCGTCGGATAGATCTTCTCATGGTCCCGAAGCTGCCGAGACGCATAAGCTACCACTCGACCGTGCTGCATAAGAACACAACCAAGTCCCCGGCCTGACGTATCACAATACATTGTGAACCCACCTGGTCCGACGGATAATGTCAGAATAGGAGCTGAAATCAAACTCTGCTTGAGTTTTTCAAAAGAAACCTGATAAACATCTGGCCACTCAAAGCACACATCCTTACACGTCAGCCGTGTCAAGGGTGCGGAGATCCTAGCAAAGTCTGCCACAAATCGTCTGTAGTAGCCTGCTAATCCCAGAAAGCTGCGTACATCTGAAGCTATACGAGGTACTGGCTAACCCTCGATAGCCTCAACCTTCTTGGGGTCCACCTCAACACCACCTCCGGCAATAATATGACCCAAGAAAGAGACTCGATCGAGCCAGAAATCGCACTTGCTGAACTTTGCGTAAAGCTGATGGTCCCGAAGAATCTGAAGAACCACGCAAAGATGCTGCTCGTGCTCTGCCTCAGTCCGACTATAGAGCAAGATATCATCAATAAACACTATCACAAACTGGTCTAAGTAGGGCATGAAGATGCGATTCATGAGATCCATGAAGATCGCTGGCACATTGGTCGCTCCGAAAGGCATAACAAGGAACTCCCAATGGCCATATCGAGATCTAAACGCCGTCTTGGGTATATCTTGCTCTCTGAATCTGATCTGATGGTACCCAGACCGCAAATCGATCTTTAAAAACACAGCCGCTCCACTAAGCTGGTCGAACAAGTCATCTATCCTGAGCAAGGGATACTTGTTCTTCACGGTCACCGCGTTAAGCTGACGATAGTCAATGACTATACGCGATGAACCATCCTTCTTCTTCACAAGAAGGGCTGGAGCTCCCCAAGGCGAACCACTAGGACGAATGAATCCCTTGGTCCTAAGCTCCTCAATAGACTGATACAACACCAATAACTCTGAAGGAGACATCTTATAGACTCTCGCTGACACAGGCTATGCTCCCGGAACCAAATCAATATAATACTCAATTTCTCGAACTGGAGGCATACCCGGAAGCTCCTCGGGAAACACATTAAAAAACTCACTAACTACTCTGGGCAACTGAACCTCCTCGGCTACTGCCATCCACATGACCGCTGGTGAAGACTCCACCTTGCCTCTAGATAATGAGAACTCCTTCTCATTCGGGGCACGAAAGATAACCTTGCCAGCATGGCAATCTATCGAAGCGTGTCGAGCACTCAACCAATCCATACCTAGGACGACATCATAATCGCCTATAGGAAACTCTATCAGCCTAGCAGAAAACTCTCTCCCACATACTATGACTCTACATGAGGCATAGACTCGGTCTACTCCTACTAGACCGTTACCAGTAAGTATATTCAACCTTACAGGTAAAGATTTTGGATCTAAACCAATATGTGTCGCAAATCGTGCAGATATAAACGAATACGAAGCATCAGAATCAAATAAAGCTGAAGCTGAATGAGAATGAACAATAATAGTACCTGCGACCACCTCCCCTGCTGCTAGCGCCTCCTCTATAGAAAGCGTAAAAGCCTGACCCTGAACTCTGGTTGCTGGACCCCTCTGTCTCTGAGCCTGAGCCTAAGCATACTGCTGAGGCCTCTGCTGCTGGAACTGATGAGACTGCATCGGTAATGGCCTCTGGGCCTGCTGCTGTTGAACCGGTGCTGGTGCCCTAAATTGCTGAACTGTTGGCTGGAAGGGTACTGATACAGCCAAACTTCTCTTGGGACAAGCCCATATCTTGTGGTCCGGTGCTCCACAAGCTAGGCACAAGCCCTGTGCCCTACGACACTCTGATAAGACATGCCCTCCCTTCCTGCAATGGGAACAACCAACTGAGGAAGATGACCTCTGCTGCTGAGGACGCGGCTGAGACGACTGCTGAAAGGAAACCGTCGGAATCGGTCCCTTCGGAGATCCAATCATCAAAGCTCGGACTGCTGGAGCTGGTGCTGACGACTGGAAAGAAGATCCCCTCTGAATGTGAGGCCTCTTCTGACCTCCGACTCTATCAACGATCCTCTGCGAGGTGTACTCATGCCTCCTCGCCGCCCTCATCACTGCATCAAAAGTTTAGAACTTATGCTGCTCAACTGCCAGTATGATCTCCAGATAAAGTCCCTGCTGGAACCTCCTCACCCCGGTCCAACTCGGTCGCCACTAAGGAAGGGGCAAACCGACTGAGCCTGCTAAACTCTGTCGTATAGCCGTCGACGGTCATGTTCATCTGTCGCAAGCCAATGAACCTCTGCTGCAGATCATAACGCGATACCGCATCAAAATAGCGAGTCTGAAACCTCTCGCTAAAAGCAGCCAAGGCTATCGGTGCCACAAGAGACACCTCATGAGCCGTCCACCAGTCGTGGGCCAAATCTAAGAGCTGCAACCTGACCACTGCCATACGCTCCCTAGCCGGAATCCATGTCGCCTCCAAAATAGCCTCAGTATCCTGAAGCCACGTATCAGACGCAATAGCATCCTCTATACCATAGAAGTACGGGGGATGGAGACGCCTGAAGCTGCTCGCAGAATTGTAGACCTGAGCACCACCCATGTCCAAAGCCGTCTGGACAGAATGGGTGAGAACATAACTCTGACGCTGCTGTGATGCCATGAAATCTCTCAAAACATCCACCAGTGCTCGAACAACACCCTCTGGGTGCTCTGGCTGAACTGGTACTGCTGGCTGAACAGGAGGAACTGGAGAATCTATCCTTCGGTCCACTCTAGACTCTGCTCCCGAATGCTGAGGATGCTCCTCCTGAACCGGCGAAACTAAGGGACGTTGATCTGCCATTGGCAAAGCCCGCACAGGCCGATCAGAAGGACCAGGAACGGTGCCCCTGAAAGTTTAAGGACACAAAGATTAGGTCGGGGGAACAGGAAAGATCAACGATCAAAGCAAATATCAGGTCAAAGATCAGAGGTAAAGAGTAATATTGAGGATATCAATGAAGAAGAATTTATGACTGAGATAACTACCAGCAACCCCCACATATCTGATAAATCAGACCTGTATGGGCCACCACTAAAACCTATGTCATGCCCCAGAACCAGAATACTGGCAAGTAGGGACGGACCAGGCCAGCTACGTATACCAAAGTACTCCAGTACTCCGAAACAACGTATAAGCTGTATAGATGGGGGTCACTGCTACAAACCAACAGTCAATCCTAGGTCACATAATCCTAGATATCTCAGTCTCAAACAAGAAGTAAGGTACAAAAATATGATCATCATGCATATAAGACAGTAAAGCATCCCAAACTATAATATATAGATGATCATGAAGCTAGTAATACAAAATGAAGAACTAGCAAGACTAAGTAATACATGATCAGCTCTAGCTGCAGTCTAGAAATATAATATCATGTCTAAGCCCGTAGGCCAAATGTCAAGTCCAAAACACGAGCAAAACACGTGCTCGGTGGCTAAACGCCTCAAAAGAATATGTACAGAAAAGAGTGGGTAAGAGAAAGAACACCCACTCAAGTCCCCTGGTGCTCCGGGTGGTCACTATCGAGTGGAAGGTCCGAAAGATCCTCGGGCTCCTCAACTAAATCTGGTTAATGCAAAACCAGTGGGGTCAGAACCCCAATAGCAAGTACCACAAAGAAAGCCAAACTATGAACTAAAACCAGCATGCAATTTATAACATCTCTAAGATAAAGCAGTAAACGAGACTAGAATAGTGAATTGGTACCACAGTATTTACGAAGGGAAACTGGAACATGCAAGAAGGATAGAAAGTGAATATATAGAATAAACTGGATATATAAACATCTGGTGAAGCCGAGCATGTAGTAGGGAGAATAGCATGTAAGGAGTGACAGGAAGCTAAGTACTGCAATAAGATAAACTGGAGTAAGACTAGACTAGACAGGTATGGACTCCATCCATCAATCACGGCCAAGCAATGAGTACGGCTTGATACTTTAGCTAACTAGGATTGCCACAATCCTAATTACTAACATATGCGAATTTGAGAAATCCAATTCCAGTTACCTGCCTGCTACTACCTGAATGATCCAAGCCAAAAGAAAACAAGTATAGCAGACACACTGCAGTAAGATACATGTGTCCTAAGGAGGTGCCCCACTCGACGGTGTGCTGGAAGAGTGCTCATCATGATAGATAGTTCCAAATCCCATGTATATATATAAGACCAAGACCAAAGGGGCAACAGGTAACCAGGAAAGTCTCGAATGATCTAGGTAATCAAGCGAGTTGTTCAGTCCTTAACATTTTCTTGTTGGATTCTGGGTGTGACATTCCGCAGAATCCATCCTAGACATGAGGCATGCAAGACTGGATGAGACAAGCAAGATTGTGCACTACAATAAGACATGACAATATCAAGACAAGAGTGCGCTACGATGAGCCACTATCAAAGAGCTAGACATGTACTAGAATCAAGAGTGTGCCATGACAGGCCACTATCACGTAAGCAAGAAGGATATGTATCATGAGTGCACCACGATGGGCCACTATCTAGTAAGCAAGAAGGCATGGCAACGATTATCATAGCTTGTAAGAAAGAATCTATCAAAAGACATATCATGGCATGTGGGAAACAATAATTAAAGCTAAGTACATTTCATAGAAAAATAATTGAACGCGTGCTAGTATCAAGTCTATATAGGGTATACAATCATTCTCTAACTAAGCAAGATCATCTTATCATGTTAAAAAATTATTATAGTCGAAGAAAATATCAAAAGCGGACAAAAAGGGCAAAAATAGACTAAAACGGCATACCGACGGTATACCGCGGCATACCGGCGGTATACCGGCCTAAAGACAGGAAGTTTCTGGTGCAAAAATTGGCATACCATTGGTAAACACCGACATACCGTCGGTATACCGATTTTTCAAACAGCAACTAGATTCAGATTTTTACCAAAACTTGTTTCGGCCATAAAATTTTCGTTTTAAATCGGAATTCGGATTTTCAAGAGTCAAAATTGCATAAAATTGAATCTCCTACAACGTGGAAGTATTAGTTTTCATAAATCAAAATATTTGATAGATCAATACCTCAAAATACTCCCAAACAGAGGTTCTCGGAACACCGAAACGGATTCCAATTGCCACCAAACTCAAAATCCATGGTATACAAACTAGGTGAGGACCTCATACATGTATATATGACCAAGATCCATGATGGTAACACTAGTATCACTCTTGATACCAAGTTTACTACTAAGTCAATACTGGGTTTTAACAGAAAATCAAAATCTTCCTTAAACAAATTTTGGAAACATGCATATATACGAGAATCATAAGAAAAACATATTTAACAAAATGAGTTTAAGGCAATTCTAAGCATTTAACCCCAAGGAAAACAAAAATGACAACAAAATGATATGGTTTATGGATTTGGCAAGATGTACTTGCCTAGGTTAAGCTCCAAGCCTAATCTTCTACTCCACCACCAAGAGGGGTACGAAACCACACTCTAGACCTCCAGGCCAAGCTCTTGGCAAGCTCCAAGGAAAGAAAAGGGAAAAAGAAATGAAGAGATAGTGAAGAGAATGAAAAGAGAGAGGGGAGAGAAAGTGAAATGGTATATCTATAAGGAGGAATTAATCTTAGCCGTTGGATCATGATCCATGTCAAAATCTAAGTCTATCGTGGCCACCCAAACAAAACCAAATATCCATTGGATAATAGGGTGCATCTACACTATTTACGAAAATATCTAAACACTATTTACGAAAATATCTAAACACGGTTCATGAAAATATCCGAAACACTATTCACAAAAATATCAGAAATCGAAAATATCTAAAGTGTAGAAAATCTGTCCGGGCGGTATGTCGTCGGTATATACCGGTATACCGGCGGTATGTCGATCAAGGAGAAAACCTATAGTTTTGGGAAAAATTTAAAGTATTCCGAAAACCAAGAAAATATAAAATATGCTGCAAAATACGTATCCGTATATAAATACCGATACTGTGAGACGAGTCTCACACTTGTCCCTGCAACTCCACTTTTGAAGGCTTTCGACTTTCCAAGGAAAGATGGCTCAGCGTCCCTCCATTCCAGGTCACTAGAATACTCTAATATATATTGAGGGATGTGTGCAATGTATGGAACGGCTATCCCATCGGCACTCTTTTGTAATTGAGTCATGTTGTAGCCCGCGTGGTATGAGCCCTGTACTGGAGTCTGTAAATGATGTTCATTATCAATAAAGATCAAAGTTTTCTTTTCTTAATGTGTGATTCAATTTGTCTGCTAATTCTCTTAGATCTCATGTCTCGGATTATCTTATGACTATGCCTTGTGCAATCGTAAATTAGGTTCGCACGACATCACGCCCGGGAGACGACTATCGATTCAACGGAGTCGGGGCATGACAGGTGGTACTCTGTGAAGTTGTTGTAGAAAGTTCTCTCTCAGGACTCTCTCTGGAGCTGCTATATGCGTGATAAATATTTTAAGTCACAGAACCTATTCACTTTTGTCGCGGGCCAATCTGCATCTGCTCTATGGAGGCGGCTTTTGCAGGGAAGGGATCTAGGTGAGGGGAATATGCGGCTGCAACTGGGGGACGGATCCACGAGGGCCACTGTAGCATGGTAGGTGGGGGGCGGCATCCTTGAGGTCGAGGGGTACGCCCCTCCGATATCAGAGTTTTGGGGGACTATCGGATGGAAAAAGGATAAGTACATTGATTGGTTCGGCGTAGAGGCGGCCCAACGCATCTGTGGTTCGAGATTGGCCCTTTCCTCTGGCAACGACAGCTTCGTTTGGGTCCCGAGCGCGAGCTGGAGATTCTCGTCTTCCTCGGCTTGGCGGGCCGTAATGATGATGAGGAATCGTGATATGGCTGTGACGGAAGTGTGGAGCTCACGCATTCCCTTGAAGTGGTCTATTCTTATGTGGAGGAGTATCAAGGACAAACTTCCATCGGATCAGGTGGTGCAGAAGACTGGGTTTTCCTTAGCTTCGAAATGTTCATGCTGCGTAGATAGCGAGGTGGAATCTATCTCTCACCTCATTTCTCAAGGAGAAACGGCAAGGTTGATTTGGGACGTCTTAGTAGCCGAGCTGGGATTCAGAAGTGCCGGGGGGAACTCTTATGAAGCGTCTAGGAAGCTGGTGGCGTGGGCCTAACCATCATGTGAGATGCGTTATGGTGGCGGCGATCGCCTGGATCATATGGAAGAATATGAATAAAATAAGATATGAAGGAAGAGGGTGGCTTAGCTCTAAACTGATCAAAGAAATTCGGCGACAGGTGAACAAGGCTCTTATCACCTGTCGGCACGCTGAGGTTGGGGATCCTGCCTTCATCGTGAGGTCTCCTGCTAGCGGTGGAAGGTAGTTACGGGTTGGGTTTGTTGGTTTTTGCTTGATATATAGATCTTGCTTTATATATCCCTATCCTCTTTATATATCCTCTTTGATATATACTTGGGTAGGTTTTGTGCAGCTTGGGGCTGCTTGTTGCCCGGCCGGTTGGGTCTGGGTTGTACTTCCCCTCTGGCTTCCCCTTTTCTTTTGGAGGCTATTGATTTATAAAGTGGTTGGTTGTTAATATATATATATATATATATATATATATATATATATATATATATATATTGAATATATATTTTAAATATATATTTTGAATATATATTTTGAAAAAAAAAAAATATATATATATATATATATATATATATATATATATATATATATATATATATATATATATATATTTTAAACTGAAACTTTATTGAAGAATAGGCGCAAAATGCCGAAGCCTATACAAGTAAGCGCGCAGAACGCGACTAGAGAAAAAAAAGAACAAGCAGTGCGAGACACGCACAAAATGACACCAGGTCTCTACGACCGCCGACAGGAGAGCACAAGAGACCCGAAAGAAGACCTAAGCAAGGGCCTCCCAAAAAGTGTTGGAGGCGTGAGAGAAGCGCCTCCTAGCTTTGAGAATTTGTCTAATAACCTCTCTGAATAATTGTGTAGGGAGGAGTTGGCAACCTTCATATCTGAATTTGTTCCTATTCTTCCATAAAACCCAAATTCCAGCGGCTGCTACGATCTGATGTCCGTGGGACCCGCTCCAGCTGTCCAGGAGATCGTAGAAGCCCAGTCGGAGGGACGATGCTTATTCTATTGTATAGATTGAACCATATCTGAGTCGCCAACTCCTCCGAAAGTAGGACGTGCTCTACCGATTCTGAATTGTGCTCTACGCAGTAGTGGCATCTGGACGCGAGGCTGAATCTGATAGATTTGATAGAGTCGTCCGTCGGTAGCTTTCGGCGTAATGCACGCCAGATTAGGATAGACCATTTGATGGGAATGCAGGACTGCTAGAACTTTGCACAAGTGGTATCTGGCACGCCACTGCCTCTGGCCACAATTCTAGCCTAAGCCAGCGTAAAAGTCCCGCCTGGGTTAGGGGACCATCTCCACGTGTCGGATATGTCAGTGACCCGCAGGTTAGCAGCAAAAAGACCGTCGGCCGCCGGCTGACCAAGCTAATCTCTGACCCTCCCCCAATTCCATCTAGAACTGTCCTCCCATAGATCCCTAATTTCGCATCTCCGCGGAGTTCGAGCGTTGGGCTGGAAGTTGTCTTCTCCTAGCCACCGATCTAGACAGGCCGATGAGCGTCCGTCGCCTAATTGAAGACGAATTAAAGGTTCGGCGATGTTGCGATCGCGAATAATGCAACGCCATGACGACGAAGATCTGTTGTTAGTGACCGCCTCCGACAGATGTGAGAATCTAGAGTATCTAGCTCTCATGAACCTCGTCCATAGCGAGCTCTCCGTGCGCAGCTTCCACCACAGCTTCATGGAGCAGACGTCTACGATGTGGGCCAGTCTACTGAATTCCAGACCTCCTTCAATAGTGGGTTTGGCCATGGTATCCCAACTGGCCCAGTGATGTTTGTCCTTTCCGTCGCAATGACCCCAGAAGAACTTGGCGAAGAGGACTTCGAGGGAGTGGAGGACCTTCTTGGGAGGGGAGCAAACGGCCAGGATGTACAACGGGATGGAGGAAAGAATGTGTTTGATAAGGATCGTCTTGCCCCCTGGAGATAATGTAGCGTTGTGCCATCCCGCGATCATTTTACGGATCTTGTCTACCAGTCGGTCGAAGATTTCCGAGTTAGACTTTCTGTATACCAGCGGGCAACCCAAGTAGAGGAAAGACGGGTAGGCCGTGGCGAACAAGGTCATGTTGGAGAGCACAGCAACGCTGGTTCTGTCAGCTTTGTGATGGGTATAGATGACGCTCTTGTTTTTATTAACGCGCTGTCCGGAGCATCTGGTGTATCTCGTTAGCGTACTTTGAACCACTTCGATCGAACCGATGTCTTTAGAGGAGAAAATAAGGATGTCGTCTGCGTACGCCAGGTGAGTGATAAGTGGACAGCTAGTGGTGGTGTGGAAGTGATGAAAACCGGACATTCTGGGGCATGCTATTAAGGCTTCTGCTGAGAGCTTCTGCCGTAATGATAAAAATGGTGGAAGATAGGGGGTCCCCCTGTCTAACTCTGCGAGTAGATCGGAAGAACCCCGCCGCCTGGCCATTGATGACGGTGTAGAACCAAACATTGTTGATAGATCTGAAAATGAACGGTGGAGAACCAAACATTGTTGATAGATCTGAATATGATGTCAATCCAGGATTCGGAAAAGCCGAAAGTCCTGAATACCCAGATCATGAATTGCCAGTCCAGACGGTCGTAAGCCTTCTCCATATCCAGTTTGATGGCCACGTTCCCCCCTCTGGACGGAAACTTCATACAAGTAATCATCTCTTGAGCTAGTAGAATGTTGTCAGTGATGTTCCGGCCTTTAACAAACCCACTTTGTTCTTCGGAGATGATCTTAGGGAGGGGATTGGACATCCGGTTGGCTACGATCTTCGATATGATCTTGTTGGTGAAGGTGCATAAGCTGATAGGACGGAAGTCTTTGAAGGTTTTCGGGTTGTCTTTCTTTGGAATTAGGATGATGTTGGTGCAAGAAATGGAATTGCGATATCTCGTCCCTTGGAAAAAGTCTATATATATATATATATATATATATATATATATATATATATATATATATATATATGGATTAAGCTCCCAACGTAAGATATAAAATATATATATATATATATATATATATATATATATATATATATATAAATATATATATATATATATATATATATATATATATATATATATATATATATATATATATATATATATATATATGACAAACGTAAGATATATTTTTTCTTGTGTAAATTAGTCGTTAATCTCCCAACTGAAAGGGATTAAGCTCTACTCTCAACATAAAAGTCCAATGGTAGAATGTTTGTTTGAAAAACACTCTTTGATTGAACGTTTTAGATCTCAGTTTTAATTTCAACAAACTCTATACCTTTTCTTCTTTTTTTTAAATACAAACTCTATACTTTGAATGCAATTTCTTTGTACTTTAATTCTCTGTGTGAACATTTCCGATGACTAAAAACAGGTTGATTGGTCACGCATAAACCAGAAGAAAAAAAAAAAAAAAAAGACATACCAACCACCATCGATCCGCCCAGATCGAATGGGTTCATGTGACCGATTGGCCGTTCAGGATAATATGCCTGATTGAGTACATTAAGGCCTCGTTTGGTTCACAGAATCTTCGGATTGGAAAAAGAAAGTGATTATTTTTCTATGTTTGGATGCCAAAGAAATTGAGAAGGAAAGAAAAATAATTTTTAATGGAAAAAAAATTAGAAGAAAAAGTGATTCCATCCATCCAAGTAAGAAATCATTTTTTCACATTAAGTATTCATTTTTCTTTCTAAATTTTTGGTATATCCAAACATCAAAAAAAAATTTAATAAAAATTATAATTTTTAAAAAAAAAAATTTTAAGAATTAATTTAAATTTTTTTTCAACCATTTCGCGGACCAAACGAGACCCAAGTATTTATTTTGTTTCTTCTAGTGCCAATTGCCACAGAAAAAGGTGGTACTGCATGCATGTAATCGATTCGCTCAATACTATATAGTCTCTTTACATGCATGCTAAGCATTTGAAAAGCTTCACGTGGTTGTTGTCTTTGGCACGTTCTTCCACTGAGATACAGCATTCATGCACCACAGATCTATTTGACTTGACCCACTGCGTCATCCACCATGGATGCAGACAATTTTTCTATGTTTGGGACTATCCTCAGGCTCAACATGATCCTATGCACATTATACACATACAAAAGATCGGGGTTACCAATGATCCTCCAGAATCGGATGTTGATGTCATCGTGGTTGGAGGTTATGCACGTAGAGAGAGAGAGAGAGAGAGAGAGATCCAGTCAATCGTACAGGGAGGGAAAGGGAATGAGTAGTGGCGGCCCTGGTCTAGAGCAAGCCGGACGACAGTCCAGGGCTCCTCCCGATGAATGGAGACACCAACATGAATCTATGTACAGTAAAATTTTAGTATACATCATGTGTCATTTTTAACAAACAAATATGGTGGTGCACTGGTTATAATATTAGGTTTTTTCTTTGGACGTCTTTAGTTCGAATTTTGGTGGCAACAAATTTTTGTTATATTTACAAACTTTTTTTTACATTATGGGGAGATCCATTTTGGAAATTTCACCTCCGGTCTTTCTTTCTTTTTTACATTATGTATGAGCGACAATTTTGAAAGTTTTGTTGTATAGCTGCACAATAAAAATCAAGTTCCTTTTTTGTTGTACGTTAGAATATTTTCCAACAGCTCTTCCTATTGTTTCCAACGGCTCATTCTCCCTTTATTTTATTTTTTAATAGCTTTCAATATCAATGATTTCTCATTAAACATCATTCATTTTTTGGGATATAGAGCTGCCTATATATTGAGCTCCATTCTCCTCCATTAGACCTACAAAAAAAAAAACAATCTCCTCTACAGAAACTCTCTCCAATTCTTGTCGCTCTCGAATTTCTGTTGCTTCGTTGTTGCTCTGGACAGAGCTAAGTCGGGGTCGCTCTCTCTACGTCGTGTGCGACAAAAAGATTCCGGTGAAGCGGAGATTTTACCACTAGGAGCGTTCGGATCCAGTCTGCACATAGATCCGGACTATCTCTTAGGGCAGTGCTTCGTGCGCGACTTCCCCGGAGGCCGATAATTTTAATTTAATTTATTTTCTTGTAGATTTTAATCCAAAATTTTTTAAGAAAATTCCAACATTCTAAGAGATATCCATTGTAAATTCTGTTAACATCTAAAATTACGCTACTGTTAAATAAAAAAAATAATAAAAAAAAATTTTGCTCAACGTTTCATTACTGTTAACTATAGTACAAAAGTACATTGGCGTACTGTATCAAAATTCTTCTTGTTCAAATTTTGCTTGTGTTTGACCATAAGTCTGTTGTTCAAACTTCTGTTGTTCTAATTTTGCTTGTGTTTAGGCTTTGTTCAAATTTCTTGTTGTTCAAACTTTGGTTAGACCATAAGAATTGCAAGCTTCTGGTAGAAAGCCACCATAACTAATTAATTTACAACCTTTAAGCTTCTGTTTTCCATTTACAAAGCCTATAAATTGTGTCCTCAAATTTATTCATTAAGCAATTGTATCTGGTTGATCGTTGTAATCCATTGTAGTTACTTGGTTATACATTAAGTAAATTTGCTACATTCTTAACAATTACTTTTTGAATATTCACATTGGTTGATCATTGTCATATATATTACTCTTTGGACAATTGTTCTTATATAATTGTCATCACTTAAGTAAATTATTGTTCAACTAATCTTGTTAGAATTGACACCGTAGCAATTTTCTTTTTCTATCAATTCTAGTTTATTTTACTCAATATTTTAATTTAGGCTAAATCAAACAATTAATTAATTTAGTAAAAATTTCTTTATTTTTTAAGTTCTAAAGTTATTATTTGGGAACAAGCCGAAAGGGCCCTTCTGTCAACAAGACGAAATATCGTCTAAGCGACCGGTACTTAAGAGTTCCTAGTGAACATCCGCTTGCTAGGATCCGGCCCCTACAGCTAACCCAACCTTATCAAAACTTGAAAAACTAAAATTTTATAGGTCTATTACTAAAATTATTTTAATTGTTAATTTTAGTTTAAAGCCATCTTATTGAGTAAATATAATTTTACAGACTTTAGAAAACATGACTTCCAAGGAAGAGACTTTTTCTGCAAAGCCTGCAAAATTCAATGGCACCTACTTCAAGAGGTGGCAAAGCCAGATAAAATTTTGGCTTACCACTTTAGGCCTGATTTCTGTCATTGATGGTTCCACGCCCATCTCAAATGATTCTGATGAGACTGAGTCTAACGTAGGGGTTTCCAAGTCCTCCTCTTCTACCAAGTCCAAGACCCCTAAGGAAATTGACTACCACTGCTTCCACAGAATCTTAAGTGCTATGTCGGAGTCACTCTACGACATATTTTTTGAGTATAAAAGTGCTAAAGAACTCTGTGATGCTTTGGAAGATGAGTATGGTTGTGATGATGCTGTAATTGATAGATTCAATTCCACCACAATCAACCAATATGTCATGGTAGATAACAAACCTATCAATGACCAAATCCATGAGTTCCAAGAATACCTTAGGCAGGTTCAAGCCAAGGGAAATTCCTTTTCTACTTAGCACAAAATAGGATGCTTGATAGATAAACTCCCTCCTTCCTGGTCTAAAGTGGCAAAAGACCTGCTACATCTACAAGGATCTATTACATACTCTCAAGCTCTACAGAGAATTAGAACAGAAGAGCAATATAGGTCCAATACCAAAGCTAGGTCAAATGCCACAGCTAAGGTAAACCTTGTAGAAAGCCATGTAAAACCTAGATCAAACAACCATCTCAAATCCGAGAAAAACTCCTTCAAAAAGAAGCAGAGTTTTCAACCTCCTCACCAAAACCATCCTCACCAAAACCATCACCACCAAAACCCTCAACCCCAAAAATCTAGAACCTTTGGTCAGACTCAGGATCAAAGAAGATTTTGTTTTGTGTGTGGTAGAACCAACCATACAGCCATCAACTGCTTTCAAAGGAAGAAAGAACCTATCCAGAACTCCTTCAAAGGAAAAGGCAAGCCAGAGGCTAACATGATTCTGAATGGATCTTCAAGCTCCTTCAGGTCTGTAAGCTTTCAACCTGTAGTAAACCTGTCTTTCCATTTTGATGATTCGTGGTTGGATTCTGGAGCTAATGTTCACGTTTTATTTGATCGCTCCTGTTTTTCAACCATCAGGAATCAGGTGGAGGAGGTGTGACTCTAGGAGATGGTTCAACGGCACAAATTATAGGAAGATGAAGAATAGATCTGAAGATGACATCAGGAAAAATTTTACCTCTTCATGATGTTCTTCATATGCCGTCTGTCAGAAGAAATCTTGTTAGTGGATCCCTCCTTGTAGCCTCAGGATACAAAATTGTAATGGAGGCCAATAAAGTAGTTTTCTCTAAGAATGATTTGTTTGTGGGAAAAGGATTTGTGAAAGATGGACTTTTTGTTTTAAGTACTATGAATAAAAGTTCAAATCATTCTTTTGTTACAAATGTTGAATCATCAAATGTTTGGCATGTTAGATTAGGTCATGTGAACTTCGAATCTATTAAAAGGATGATGAACTTAGATCTCATCCCTAAAACTCCTATAGATGATGAACACAAATGTGAGATTTGTGTTCAAGCCAAACATACTAGATTACCTTTCAAATCTGTCTATAGAGATTCTGAACTCCTAGAACTTATCCATAGTGATGTTTGTGATTCCAATAGGGTTTTGACCCGAGGCGGTAGGAAATACTTTGTTACTTTTATTGATGACCATTCAAAGTATTGTTATACCTATCTTCTTAAGACCAAAGATGAAATTCTAGACAGATTCAAGGTCTATAAATCTGAAGCTGAGAACCAGTTAGATAGAAAGATTAAGATCCTTAGATTAGATCGTGGTGGAGAGTATACCTCAAATGAAATAACTAACTTCTGTGAAGAGCACGAAATTATTCATGAGGTAACTGCTCCTTATTCACCACAATCCAATGGAGTTGCTGAAAGGAAGAATAGTACTCTGTTAGATATGGTTAATACCATGCTTCTCAGCTCAGGTGCCCCTGATAATCTTTGGGGAGAAGCCCTTTTGTCAGCCTGTTATATCCTTAATAGGATACCTAGTAAGACAAATAATAAAACCCCATATGAGTTATGGAAAGGTCGGACTCCTAGGATCAACTATCTTAAAGTTTGGGGATGTCTAGCTAAAGTAGGAATTCCTGAACCCAAAAAGAGGAAGATAGGACCTAAGACTGTAGATGCTGTATTCATAGGATATGCCCTAAATAGTAATA
This sequence comes from Iris pallida, assembly GCA_029216955.1. NCBI lineage: Eukaryota > Viridiplantae > Streptophyta > Magnoliopsida > Asparagales > Iridaceae > Iris > Iris pallida. The sequence goes on along the minus strand of JANAVB010013600.1, from coordinate 7,380,100 downwards.
CCAATAGATTTCTTGTAACCCATTCTAAAGTAAATGAAATCTCTAATAACACAATCATTGAAGCTAGAGATGCAGTTTACTCTGAGAACATTTTTTCCTTCAAGGATAGAACCCCTTCATCTTCCTCTAACCCTTCTCTCATTCCATCTACTAGTTCTCATGATCCAATACCCAGTTCTCAACCTGAACAAGTCATAGAGCCTAGAAGGAGTAAAAGAGAAAGTATTGAAAAGAATTTAGGAGAATGATTCTTCACATTTTTGATAGAGGGTGATCCCTCAACTTATGAAGAAGCCATATCCTCTCCTGATGCCCCTTTCTGGAAAGAAGCTATTAACAATAAGTACAACTCCATCATGGAGAATAATACTTAGTTTTTAGCAGACCTTCCTTTAGGCAGCAAACCAATAGGTTGTAAGTGGATCTTTAAGAAGAAACTTAGAGCTGATGGTACAATAGAAAAATGTAAGGCTAGATTAGTGGCCAAAGGTTTTACCCAAAAAAAGGATTAGATTACTTTGATACCTATTCTCCTGTTGCTAGGATTTCTTCTATTAGAACCCTCTTGTTTGCCATTGATTGTAAAAGAATAGAACAATTATCGGAGGACTGAACTTAGACTCACAATACAAACTCGCTCGTACAAAGAAAGCCTAGGGACGAAAACTTAGGTACAGCAGACAAAGTACGATTGTTTATTTTTGATTCTGGGGGGTGACGATAGAGGCTCGAAAAAGCGACGGTCGATCTGCCTTACTCCTTGGATGATCAGTATGTAGCCTTGGCTCGGGGAAGATCTGCTCGGCGTTGAAGAAACGCTCTTCTTGCTCTCCTCGGATTGCTCTCCTGGCTTCTCTCTCTCTGTGATTATCAAGAAGAAAGGGGGAGCTCTCTCTGTATAGATCTCTCTCTTCTTTTTTTTTATTCTTTTGTTGCCGACCTCTCCTCTCTTTTTTTAAGGGAATGATGCTGGCTATTTATAAGAGTGGGGGGTGATCATTAGGGTTTGCTAATGATTATCTGTTTGGAATGTCGGCGCTCCTTCATTCTATCTGAACCCTTGATCCTGATTATAGTGAATCTCGGCCATTAATGCGGATAGCATCGTATCTCATGAGCAATTAATGCTAGCTGCTTTAAATCCTCGTGATTGATTATGCCAATGTCTGATTGCTCGCCACGTGTCCCATTAGCTTGATGATAAATGATATGCCATGATCTCAGTAATTATGACGATGATGTCAAATATATTTGTTGAGATTCGGTTAAATCTCTTATTGATCCCATGCCACGTGTCTTAATTGTGAGTCCTGTCAGAGCCGCATAGGATTGTCGATCCTCGAACCGCAGAGAGATACTCTTTGTAAGCCGCATAGGACGATGCTTCATCGAGCCGCATATGTGTAATCTTTGTGAGCCGCATGAGCTGGCGTTGTATTAGGCCGCAGGGAATGTGTTTCCAGGGAGCCGCATGAGCTAGCGTTGTATCGAACCGCATGGAACGGGTTCTCAGGGAGCCGCATATGACTGATTGCCACGTGGCAATCTGGGACTTCTGACGGATTTGGTCAAAGATTTTCTTCTTTTCCCGAGGAGTCAGTCATTATGGCAAGGCCATTATGAAACTTTATGTCAGGGCCGCCACAGTGAATCGTGCTGGAACAATAAATGAGGCCACTCCTCAAACGACCAGCTGTAGGAAAAGATCACACATGGCGACCATCGAGCCGCATATGCCTTGCTGAACCGCATAAGCTCCCGAGCCGCATGCGATTGAGAGTCTTCTTTGAACCGCATAGGGCCGCTCCTGGGTGGGCCGCATAAGCTTCTTACTCAGAGCCGCATGGATCATTATTCTAATATTTTCCATGCTTCTACACCTCCTAGCCCTAGCTTCCGTTTATGACTTGCTGATCCATCAAATGGATGTAAAGACAGCATTTCTAAATGGAGACTTAGAAGAAGAAATATATATGGAGCAACCTGAAGGTTTTATTGCTAAAGGCCAAGAAAATAAGGTTTGTAGATTAGTAAAATCCCTTTATGGCCTAAAGCAAGCTCCCAAGCAATGGCAAAACAATTTTGACAAAGTCATTATAGAATTTGGTTTTGTGCCAAATGAATATGACATATGTTTGTATACCAAAAATACAAATAAAAGTTGTGTCATCTTATGCTTGTATGTTGATGATATCCTTATTTTAGGATCTTCACTAGAATTGATAAATAATACTAAGAACTATTTATCTAACCAGTTTGATATGAAAGACCTAGGTGAGGCAAACCTGATCCTAGGAATGCAAGTGTCAAAATGCAATGAGGGATATACTCTATCCTTAGCACATTCAATTGAGAAAATGCTAAGAAAGTTTGAGTATTTTGATAAGAAACCTGCTCTTACCCCTTATGACAGTAATGTTGTTCTCAAGAAGAACGAAGGATCACCTATAGAACAATATAGATATTCACAAATGATTGGGTCCCTCATGTACATAACTAACAGGACCAGACCTGATATTGTATTTGCTATTGGGAGACTAAGTAGATATACTAGTAACCCAAATCATTCACATTTGACTGCATTAGAAAGAGTTTAGATATCTTAAGGGTACTCTAGATTATAAACTTCATTATTCTAGACATCCTGATATCATAGAAGGCTACTCCGATACAAATTGGGTAACTGATTCACATGATGTGAAATCCACTACTGGATATGTTTTTACCCTAGCAGGAGCTGCAATCTCCTGGGGATCATGTAAACAAACTATCATAGCCAGAAGTACAATAGACTTTGAAATGATAGCTTTGGATACTACATGTACATAGGCCGAATGGCTCAGAAATCTTATTATGCATATACCTGTTTCTGTTCATCCTGTTCTTGCAATTTCCATAAACTGTAATAATAAGTCTGTTATTGAACTACTAAAGTATGATTCTGTGAATGCTAAGATGAACAGGCACCTGCAGCTGCGCTTCAAGTCTATAAAGAGCCTATTGGAAAAATATGTGGTTCTTGACTATATAAAGTTAGAAAAGAACCTTGCAGACCACTTGACGAAGGGTCTGTCTAGGACATTGATCCTAGAATCATCGAGGGGGATGGGGTTAAGCCCATAGTATAGTCACCAGCAGTTGCAACCCAACTGAGCCTGACTGGAGATCCCAAGAAGCCGGTTCAATGGGTAGGAACAAGCTGGACTAGATGACTATTATGGAACACTGACCTGAGATTAAATTCTCTTTAAAATAAAAGCCCAGGAGGCTGTACATGTGTACATTCATACCCCATCCCTATGGTGACAGTGTTCCTTTTGTGATATGGATAGGGTGAGTTTAAACTCTTAATAAGTCCAAGCATGAAATGCAGGGTTGATTCCTATCACCAACCCTTAAGGACTTATCTATATGAGAGGTCGTGAGGGCCGCGACTATAGGACAGGGCGATCCTAGACAACTCTCATGAATGTGTAAAAGTGCGCATGGCCAACCAAATGTGCCACCCGATAGACCCAAGTACCTCTAGCATACTATGTGTGCTATTTTCTGAATCTGGTTCATGAAGACTGATTCAAGGCGTAGTCCATCAAGCTCTTCTTCAGACAAAGACAATAGTCACTGCATGAGATTCAAGGCTGTAGTCCATCTCATTTATGTATAGTATAAACCTGCTAGATCTTTTCTACTCTTTTTCTTTCCTTACTCGGAACTTGATTTTTTTGAGGGGGATTGTTGTATAGCTGCACAATAAAAATCAAGTTTCTTTTTTGTTGTACTTTGGAATATTTTCCAACGGCTCTTCCTATATATTTCCAACGGCTAATTCTCCCTTTATTTTATTTTTTAATAGCTTTCCATATCAATGATTTCTTATTAAACATCATTCATTTTTTTGGGATATAGAGCTGCCTATATATTGAGCTCCATTCTCCTCCTTTAGACCTACACACACACAAAAAAACAATCTCCTCTACAGAAACTCTCTCCAATTATTGTCGCTCTCGAATTTCTGTTGCTTCGTTGTTGTTCTGGACAGAGCTAAGTCGGGGTCGCTCTCTCTACGTCGTGTGCGGCAAAGAGATTCCGGTGAAGCGGGAATTTTACCACTAGGAGCGTTCGGATCCAGTCTGCACATAGACCCGGACTATCTATTAGGGCAGTGCTTCGTGCGCGACTTCCCCGGAGGCTGGTAATTTTAATTTAATTTATTTTCTTGCAGATTTTAATACAAATTTTTTTAAGAAAATTCCAACAAGTTTTACCTCGGACGCCCATCAGCTCAGGCCGGTCCTGGGAATGAGAGTATTTCCTTCTGAGCCGCTTCTTATTCAAGGCTGCTACTTGTTTGATGGGGGGAGGGGTTGTGATTTTTTGTTGTCTATAATAATAGTGAGGAAATACTGAAGAATACTTATAAGGAAAAGAATAATTACGGGGATTAATGAATAATGAAAGGAGAAGGCCAAAAAAGAAAAAACATAATAAATATAAAAATTGATTGAGGGAATGTAAGTTAATTTCCTACACCTTATGCCAACACAAATTTTAAAATATCTAGATTTGATTTAATTACAAAATTATAACAAAGAAATGTAAGATATGTAATAATGCCTAATAAATTACAAAACTTATACTATTACGTACAATATAATATAATATCATTATTTAAAATTTTAGGGTTTGTACAACTCTACCTCGAGCAATCCCTACATGTATAATAATAATAATAATAATAATAATAATAATAATAATAATAAAGAAAAAAATGTAATTAGAAAATTAAGAAATAACTAGGAAGTAGCAGTTGAGTTCAACAAACATCTAAACATGAAACATGAATTTGTCATTTCCATGTTTCACTTCTTCTAACTATCCAAACACTGGAAGTAGAAAGTTTTGCATACTCCAAATCAATTCGAATACGTATACGTTGTCTAGTATCAGATCAAGTTATCTATATGTTTTTATAATCAATAAAATATCTCAATCCACAATATGAGTACATAATAAGATACACCATATGTTTCATGGTCTACAGTCCAATAATATATATATATATATATATATATATATATATATATATATATATATATATATATATATATATATATATATTCGAATAGACTCCAAAGAAAATATGAGTTTATAAAACTAGGCTAACAATGAGAGTGCATATAATGGATATAAATACGTAATTATAGAAGATACATAAATTCGAAGAGGGAATCACCACCATGGTAATCTAAATAATTTTGCGCAATCAACTAACCTGGAAGTAAAATAAATCCTCGAAGGGACATAACAAGACTTAGTATACATGCTAAGTGTAACAAAATATAACAAGGAAATAAATAGAAGACATGATCACATAAAAAGTTATCACGACAGAAATTAACTGTCATACGCAAGTAAGAACAACTATGCACACATGAACTACGAAATGAACGAAATACAAATACTGTAGCTCATAAATAAAAGCACAACTAAGAAAACACTCCCGACCTTGGAGGCCTCAAGGTGATCAAATAACTCGATTTTATTGGCCACAAGGTTACAAAGGCAGGTAACCCGACCTTGGAGGTCACAAGGTTACAAAAGAAAATAGAAGAATAGCAGTTCACATGTTTATAATCCTTCTCTCCATCCCACGATTCTAAATACTACAAGTAAGACAATCTCTCTAGGGTGATGGCACACGTATACAATCAATCAATATCTTGCTAACTATAGATGTTTGTAACAAATCCATTATATATATCTACACTAATATAACAATAATAAATGATGTCATGAAACAAATCTATAAACAATTGAACAAGTTGGCTGAGTCATGATCACATCTAAGACAAACAGAAATAACATAAAGCATGATATATATAAATTAAAACACTTGTCAAGGTATATTTGCATGCAGTCCAGGATTGCTGTTGAGATTAAGATAGAAGTAAACAACAACATCACAAATTTTCTCGATTGGTCATGACAAAACTAAATAATGCAACCGAGAAAGAGACTTGTGAGACTTTTGTTTGCTTCTATCTTGATCTCAACAACAATCTTGGATTGCAGGCTAGTATACATTACAAAACTAAATAAACCCAAGCCAGACAACCCTCACATATTTTCGTTTAGTTTTAGGGTCTCGTATAATATTCAAAATTTGCGTGTAGGTCTCCATTTTGAACGACCAGCAAAGTCAACCGTTATGACAAGACCCAAATTGTCACCCACATTTTCAGTATTTCCTGTATTTTATATTTATACTCGTATCTGGATTTTGGCATGTATTTTTATTTTTTTCTCAACTTGTGGAATTTCAGTATTTCTCGTATTTTGGGTTTTGACATGGCCCGGTTTTAATTGGTTTGAGTTGGTTTGGTTTGGTTTAATGTGTATTGGAACACCTTAGCCTATGCTCCACCTTCATTCCAACACAACCCACCCACTTTATAATCCCCACCTAACTCTCTCTCTCTTCATTACTTCCTCCATAAATTTCTTCTTCTTCTTCTTCCTCCACACAACTCATCCAACTCATATGCAAGTGCATCTTGCCACTACATGAGAACCCTATTTTATTTGTCCATTTGCTAGATTAGGACATGGTGATCAACATTAGAACTTGGTATTTTATGGTTTGGAGCCTCCATTGTTCTAGATCTAGGTTTTAGCTATTTTCGGATTTTGCATGGTTTGATCTATTTAGGTTGGATTTTTATGAGTTTTGATGTTTTCTTGTGGAAGAGATTTCGGTTTCACCCAAGTTGGAACTTTGGAAATCCGGATTTGGAGTTCGGATGGCCAAGTTATGATGCTGTGTAGCCTTGAGTTCAACTATGGTGTTCTTACTGTCTGGAGAAGACAGTGAGCAGTGTGCATAGCTGTTTAGCTTACACACACTGAGCTGCGCGCGCTCTTTAGTGCTGCGTACGCAGACTTGAGTACGCTTTCTGTTGGAAGCGTGTCTCTTGCGTACGCAGACTTGAGTACGCTTCCTGTTGGAAGCGTGTCTCTTGCATACGCAGACTTGAGCGTGCGTGCCTTTGCGCATACGCAGCTCCCTTGCGTGCGTGACTTTTTGCATACGCTGCTCTCCTGCATGCGTGACTTTTCGCATACGCAGCTCTCCTGCGTGCGTGACTTTTCGCATACGCTGCTCTCCTGCGTGCGTGACTTTTCGCGTACGTAGCTCTCCTGCGTACGTGACTTTTCGTATACGCTGCTCTCCTGCATGCGTGACTTTTCGCATACGCAGCTCTCCTGCGTACGTGACTTTTCGCATACGCTGCTCTCCTGCGTGCGTGACTTTTCGCGTACGCAGCTCTCCTGCGTGCGTGATTTTTCGCATATGCTGCTCTCCTGCGTGCGTGACTTTTCGCGTACGCAGCTCTCCTGTGTGCGTGACTTTTCGCATACGCTACCCCCTGACCCCTTGTGTGTACGCTGCTCCCCTGACCCCTTGCTTAACCCATTGGCTCTTGGAGTTTTGGTTTTATTTCTCGATTTGGTTTCTCTTTGTGGATTGGGTTTTCCTGAGATCTGTTTAACACAGCACGGCTATCTTGACCCGACATGGCCTAACACGGTTTTCAGTAATTGTTTATGACTAGTACGGTTCTCGAGATTTTCTGTAATTTATGACCTTGGTATTCTCTGAACTCCTTGCTAGTGACCCAGTGGGTGCACACCTAACTTGTAACTTGTAATTAATCCTTGTGACTTGATAACTTGATAGTGGCCCGTGGCGGCGCACTCCTGACTTGACTTGACTTAACTTGAGTTGACTTAACTTGTAACTTGACTTGATAACTAAATATTGTTGCGACGGCTAACACGACTTGACAAGAATAAATGGTCTGGACACCGTGGGTGAATGTGTTTGTACAAATGAACCTGTCTTGTCTTGCATCATGTCTAGGACATGAATCCCTGGTTTCCCACGGTCAGGGATTCATACTGAATCTTGCTAGGTTAATGACTAGATTGATCAATTAGTTCATGGAGAATTTCCCAGTTACCTGTTGCCCCTTTGGTCCTGACCTTATATATATATATATATATATACTTGGGATTTGTTGCTATCCGTCGAGATGAGCGCACTTCCAGCCCGCCGTCGAGTGTGGTACCTTAGGACACATATATCTTACTACAGTGTGTCTGCTATATCCTGCTATCTTTTCCTTTTCTTGCTGGGATCACTCAGGTAGTAACAAACAGGTAACCGGACTTAGAATTCTCATTGCATCTTGCTAGTAACTAGGCCTGTGATAACCCTAGTTAGTTAAAGTAGTAAACCGTAGTACTTGCTTGGCCGTGATTGATTGGATGGAGTCTAGTCCAGCCTTGTCTCGTCCTGATCCTGTACAATTTTTGTCATGACATGGTTACTCGTGCTTTATCTTAATTCTATATCATGAATAATTGCATGACCTGATTTCTTATATTTACCTTGCCGATAAATGGTGGGAGAAACCAAGTTCTGTTCAGACGAAGGGTTACAACCCCGGTCCTTGTTTGGTTTACGGGTTGTAACCTGGTTATCTGAAAAGTCCTATGGTTATCTCATCGTATATCATCCTGTCATGCTCTCCCATATGTTCTGTCTTTTTATCGATTTTGTACAAGATTGTCTTTTATATTCACCTATCATGCTTTTCTTAATTTACTGTCTCTTATTATGTAATTATATTATTGTGCTGATTGCTGGCTTTTGTTCTTATTTCGTGGCCCCCTTGTGGCACTTGCTCTTTCTGGGGTTGACCCAGCTGGTTTTGTGTGGCCAGATTTCGGAGCAGCTCCCGAGGATCTACCGAACCTCCAGCCCAATGGTGACGACTAGAAGGAACCCAGGCTACGAGTGGGTTTTCTATTTTGTTTCGCTCACTCTGTTATAAAATTATTCTTTTGAGGCGTTTAGCCGACGAGCACTTGTTAGCTCGATGCACTTTACTTCTGTCTGCCTACGGGCTGTAATCATGATTGGCAACTCGAGGTTGATCATGTATGACTTAACTCTTGCTAGTCCTTACATTTTGTACGACTAGCTTCATGATCATCTGGATATGTAATATTTGGGACGCCTTACAATTGTATATTTGGTGATCTGATATCTTGTGATTATTATTAGTTGGTTGGGATTGAGACAATAGGATAATTTATGACCTTAAGAGACTGATGGCTTGTAGATAAACCCTCCCATATCTAGACAGCCGTGACCGTATGGTGAGATGGACTCCATTTCATTATACGTAGCTGGCTATGTCTGCCTCCGCTCTCCAGTATTCTGGTTCTGGGGCGTGACACAAATTCTATTCTGGATAATATAAAGACTTAAACGTAAATTTCTAAATATTATAGGAGATCTTAAAACTAAATAATCCTAAAAAATATTAAGGGGGTTATTCTTTGCTATATTCAAGTATCATTCCTAAATCATAATCTCAGTTAATAATAATTTCTACTTCAAAATAATATTTACATGTGAAACTCTCTCATAAATTACTATTAAAGTGGATAAAGAAATAGTGTTTATAGGTAGAGTAGGTAATTAGTTGCTAAAGAATATATTTGCAAGTATACTTGTAATCCTAAAAGCATAAAAGCTTAATTGGGTCAAGAAAAGGGGGTTGAAAAGATGAGTGATACTAACACTAGCTTTGAATAAGTAAAAGGTTAAGTAAAAGGGGTCGAAAGTGAGTGACTTGTACAAATTCCTTACGCGAAGAGAGGAGTGGATCCGAAGTCCAAATCCTCACTTCACTTGTTCCACAAGGAGTTGACCTAAAGCTTTGCCTAATTTTTTTCTCTCCTCCGCTCACCGGGCGGTGGCCACACCCGCATGCTGCTCACTTTTGCCGACAGGAGAGTAAGATTCTAGGTGCGGGTCCGGATACCTCGTGCGACCCGCATGATCCCGACCATCCAACGGTCCGGATTTCTAGGTCCATAATTTGACGGCCGGGATTGGCGGAGCGAAGCAGTGAATTTGTCATAAATTATGCGACGAGGAAAATTAAACATGGCTCCCTCTCGTCCGGCGAATTTATACAGATTTTTTTTTTTACATTTGTTGAGTTGTAAAATGTGGTATTACTTTTACTGTTCAATTTTTAATTGGTGGAGATGATCGTAATCATACCGAATTATTAACAAGACATGAATTACACTATGTACGTTTTCGAAGGCTCGACTACACGGAAGATCCGGATAGCTGTGTTTAAGCCTTTATTTTAAGGTAAATTCTAAAAGCATTCTAAAATTTACTTCAGGACAGTCCTTACTAAAGGACAACTCAGATTGGTGGAACTTTTACTCAGGACAGTCCCAGATTTACTTTAGGCTGCAAAATTCCCAAGTTTCAGGGTCGTTGGAGCCAGGGACTGGTCGAGGGACACGAACAGGGGCTCTCCAGCAACGGACACCCGCGGGAGCGCGGACGTAGGAGGGGACGCGAGGGGGTGGGTGTGCGGACCCCCGCAGGGGCACAGGAGCGAGAACGCCCGCAGGGGCGCAGACGACGACCAGATCATAGGACTACAAACAAAGTTGGCAATCCTAACATGAAATAGAACTGCCACAAAGTACTACTTCATGTTAGTACAACCAACTTTGTTGGTAGTCATATCTAAACTCTCTATTGGACATATGACTGCAAACAAAGTTGGCAGTCCTTATACCAAGTAAGACTGCCAACGAAGTTGGCAGTCCTACTTTATATTAGAACTGCCAATAAGTTGACAGTCCTTACATAAAGTATGACTGTCAACTACGTTGTCAGTCCTACTTGGTGTTAGGATTGTCAACTTCGTTTGCAGTATTGAAGAAAATTGAGCTAGTCTCAAGTAATAAATGGACGTGACAAACTTGTAAATTTTTAAAAAAAATTAGACTAGTCCTAAGTAAAACTTGGAGTGACTTTAGAATTTACCTATTTTAATCATTATAATGATTGTCTTCACTTACTAGAGGGATAATTCATCACAGATCTGACACTTAGACACATATTTGACATGTTTTTATTGGCGGATCAAGTCTGCACTGCATAGAATAAAGCACAAATCACATCGTGTTGTGCTAAAAAGAATATAGATTTTGGACACATATTTGGTATAATTTTATTTGCCTGTATATCCTGCCGTATATATCGCGTCCAAGATCTTATTCTGTTGGAGTCCAGTCTGGATTTGGTAACAACATACTTGTGAAATCCAAATCTTATTAAATATTTGATTTGATTAGATTTGGATGTCCATAATTGGTGTTTTGCTATTTTAGATATACTATGATTCTTATTTTAGGAAATGCTATTATAATCTAAAATAAGATAATTGATGGGCTATTTTAGGTATAATAGGATTCTTATTTGAGAGCTTCCGAATTAATAAACCATATTATGACCTAAAATATGATTTATCATTCTATATATATGGTGTGAGGTTGGAGGCACAAAGAATAAGCATAAAGCACAAAAGTGGAGATTCGGGATGCTATTCCACAAGAAAATCTAAGAAAAAGTCCGTACTTTGCTCTTAGGACTTCGTCATCCAAGACAAAAGGAAAAAGATCTAATCGAGGAGTCGTCAACTTCGGTTAGGGAGATTACTACGGGTTGGTGAGTGATCTCAATTGTAATATTTTGTTTTTTTATTTTGAGAGTTGTGAAGGGGTTGAACCTATTAGGACAAAGGGTTCAACATAAGTTCTGTCAATCTTGTAATTTTATCTAAATTATTAAAGGTTAGGATTTGTCCAGGTGACGTACGTTACCGCCATATACTTGTCTTTATCTTGTGCTTGGTGTCCGTTAGACGGGGGTTGGTTTTGTTCAGGTGGGTTGGCAAATGCTTTCGTACGCGCCCAACAATTGGTATCAGAGAGAAGTTTGATTCGTTCTGGTCTGATACCCAACAATTGGTATCAGAGCTTTGGAAGTTCTGGTAACCATGTCTACGGAGCAGATAAACACTTGTATGATCACCCTCACAGGAGGGAACTGGGCGATTTGGAAGCCAAGGATGGAGGATCTACTCTGGTGCAAGGACTTACATGGTCCGTTGGAGGGCGACGACGCAAAGCCAACGGACAAAGCTACTGAAGACTGGAAACGACTGGATCAGAAGGCCGTTAGATTTATCCGTCAATGGTTGGATGATTCAGTATTTTACTACGTGTCTTTGGAGAGTTGGCAAAAGTATTGTGGGAGAAGCTGCATTCGCTGTACGAAAGGAAGACGACTGGAAATAAGGCATTTCTTATTTGCTAACTCGTCAACTCGAAGTACACGAAGGGTGCCCTAGTGGCACAACATCTGAACGAGGTTCAAGATATCACCAATCAGCTGTCTTCGATGAAGATGGTGATTAATGATGAGCTTCAGGCCCTATTGCTCTTGAGTTCTCTGCCGGAAAGCTGGGAGACGCTGGTAGTGTCGGTGAGCAACTCTGCACCTGATGGAGTTGTCACAATAGAGGCAGTCAAAAATAGCTTATTGAATGAGGAGGTCCGGTACAAGCAAGTTGAATCGTCGCCGGAGTCCGCTGTGGTGACTTTCTACGGGAAGGGATGTCACTCCCGTTTTTCGTTGTACGTATTTTCAGTGTATGTATACAGATTTTGACCCGTATTTGGACTTGACCTGCTAGCCTAGTCTTGGTTGGTCAAGACTGGGTATGGTTTATTTTGGTTTAGCTAGGTTTAATTTGGTTGGGTTATTATGGTGAACCCCCTTCCTTTATAAACCAATTTCTTTCTCTCTCTTCCTTTACTCTTCATTTAATTCTTCTTCTTCCTCTTAACTCTCTCCACCAACCAAAAAACCCTAGGCAAGTGCTAGCTTGCTTCATGAGAGAACTCATTTTTATTTGTTCCATTTTCTTTCTTACACGATTTCAAGACACTTTAGAACTTAGCATTTTTCGATTTGGTGGATATTTTTTTGTAGATCTAAGTTTATGTTATTTTTGGTTTTTCTTGGTTTTGATCTATCAAACTTGTTTGTTTTCAAACTCTAGTTGTTCCATGTTGTAAAAAAATTTGTTCTACCCCATTTTGACCGATGGAAGTCCAATTTTCGACTTAAATCGGAGGTTGGACGGAGCTTGGAAGCCATGGCTTCCATGGCTTATCTTCTCGAATTTTAGAGAAAATGAGCAGTGTTGCCTTGGCCGCATGAAGTCTTGCCACATTAAGTCTTGCGGCAGCGTTGTCTTGGCCATATGAAGTCTTGGCCGCATGAGCTTTGGCCGCATGAAATCCTGCGGACTTCATTGCTTGCCGCATGTGATCTTGGCCACATGCAGTCATGCGAACCGCATGTTTGGGCCACATGAGACTTGGTCGCATGCAGTCCTACGGACCGCATGTTTGGGCCGTATGTAATCTTGGTCGCATGCAGTCCTGCGGACCGCATGTGATCTTGGCCGCATGTAATCATGCGGGCCGCATATCTTGGCCGCATGCTTCCTTGGCCCCCATACCCTTGTCCCTTGCATGTTCTTTTTTTATTATATTGTTATATTTTAAATTGCTAACATCTTGTACTCAGTCTGACTTGTGACTACCCGATTTGATGATTGTGAATCTTGGGCATAACTTGTCTTAATTTAACCCTGAACACGGCATGGCAATATGGCTTTACTTGAATAACTCTTAAATATTGATCCATCGTGGTACGCTCTTGACAAGTAAATTGACATGATAATTCTTGATGGTGGTCCGTTGTGACGCACTCTCGACAAGATAAGTAATCTTGATAGTGGCCCGCCATGGCACACTCTTGATAAGTAAGTCAAGCATGTAATCTTGAATGTTGTTACAACGGCTATCTTGACATGCTGAGTAATAACTCGTCTTGACACCATGGGTGATTGTTCTTGAATGTGCTTGTATAAGCTACCAGTCTCGTCTCGCATCATGTCTAGGACTTGCATCCCTGGTTACCACGATCAGGGATTCATGCTGAATCGGACTAGGTTAATTACTAGATTGATCAAAGTAGCTCATATAGATAGGTGTTTCCAGTTACAGGCGATCCCGTTATCCCGGCCACACCTGATGGACTTGTAGCCTGCCGACGAGTAGGGCATATTTCCAGCCCACTGTCATGTGTGGCACTTCTTGAAATAAGTAATATGCACACTGTCATGTGTTGCACTCAAAGTCACCTAATAATTTGTGATAATTCTTACATGAACCTCGCCTGGATAACCTGGATGACTGCAGGGCTTGTGAATGCCGGAACATCTCATCACATCTTGCTAGTAACTAGGCTTGTGATAACCCTAGTTAGTTAAAGTATCAAGCTGTACTCTTTGCTTGGCCGTGAATGTTGGATGAAGTCCTATCATGTCTTGTCCTGTCTAGATCCAGTACATGGCTATCTCAGGACTTGCTTGCTTATGCTTTACTCTTAGCAATAAATGGCTAGAGACCCGATTCTGTTCAGTCGAAGGGTTACAACCCCGGTTCTTGTTTGGTTTAAGGATTGTAACCTGGCTTCCGAAATAATTCCTCGTCCTCTCGTCATTTTTTGTCTTAGAGAGGTATTTCCAGTTACAGACGATCCCGTTATCCCGGCCACACCTGATGGACTTGTAGCCTGCCGACGAGTAGGGCACATTTCCAGCCCACTGTCATGTGGGGCACTTCTTGAAACAAGTAATATGTACACTGTCATGTGTTGCACTCAAAGTCATCTAATAATTCTTGATAACTCTTACATGAACCTCGCCTGGATAACCTGGATGGCTGCAGGGCTTGTGACTGCCGGAACATCTCATCGCATCTTGCTAGTAACTAGGCTTATGACAACCCTAGTTAGTTAAAGTATCAAGCTGTACTATTTGCTTGATCGTGAATGTTGGATGTAGTCCTATCTTGTTTAGTCCTGTCTAGATCCAGTATATGGCTATCTCAGGATATGCTTGCTTACGCTTTACTCTTAGCAATAAATGGCTAGAGACCCGGTTCTGTTCAGGCGAAGGGTTACAACCCCGGTTCTTGTTTGGTTTAAGGATTGTAACCTGGCTTCCGGAATAGTTCCTCATCCTCTTATTATTTGTTGCCTTATATTATATTTCATGTTTTCCTATTATTATTCTTGTTTATGTTCTGACATGCTGGTTTTAGTTCTTAAGTAAAGCCTCCCTTGTAGTACTTGCTCTTTCTGGGGTCTGACCCAGCTGGTTTTGTATGGCCAGATTTTGGAGCAGAACCCGAGGATCTTCCAGCCTTCCAACCAGATGGTGAACACTAGACGTAACCCTGGAAACGAGTAGATTTTATTTTGCTCCTCCACTCTAATTTAAATTATTCTTTTGAGGCGTTTAGTCGTCGAGCAAGTGTTAGCTCGTGTTGAATACTTATATTTCTTGTCTGCCTAAGGGTTGTAACATGGTTGACAGATCCTAGGGTTGATCATGTATGACTGAAACTCTTGCTAGTCCTCGCATTTTGTACGACTAGCTTCACGATCATCTGTATATGAAATGTATGGAACACCTTACTATTGAATATCTGATGGTCTAACATCTTGTAACTATTATTACTTGCTTGAGTTTGAGACACTAGGCTTGTTCTTGACCATAAGAGACTGATGGCATGTAGATAAACCCTCATACATCAAGACAGCCGTGACCGTATATCGAGGTGGATTACACTTCTATATACGTAGCTGGCTGTGTCTGTCCCCCGCTCTCTAGTATTTGTCACGACCCGCAGCCAATAATTGGGCATGAACCGTGCGCATGCCCAGCCTACGCCACAGAGTCGACGGTAGAACGCTGTAACAATACGATGAACAACCATGCAAAAATAATAATTACTCGTATATAATGGCAAAAATGATTAACCATTATTGTTATTTCAATTTTCTTTTTTTTTGGTTCGAGGGTTCACATCTGGGGCGTGACACGGTTTAAGTGGTGGCCCATGCAGGTCTTGTAAATCAAAATATGTGAGGGTTTTACCAAATAGATGTCGCAATCAGCACTCGCCTTTGATCTTTACTCGTATCTTCTCATCTTCCTGAAACCTTAGCCTGATCATATGCTTATATCCTTGATCTATGTTGGTCCTTCCTTAATGTTCCCCATGTCATTTTCTTCAGTGCCATTGCTCCTGGTCATGCCGATCAGCCGAAAGGAGAACCACCAGTGAACCAGCCTTAACAAGGAGACCAAGCCCAACACTCAGGAGCAGCCTCCCGAGTTATGCCATCCGGGGATCCAGAGCCACCAATTCAGCCAGGTCAGCCTGCAGAGCCTGACAATGGAGTCTTGGTAGGACTTATCAGGGAATTACTTGTACCACAGGATCGTCGGGGTGATGTCCTGCACCAGACAGTACAAGATGCCATAGACCGAGTTAGTTATCAAGGTAACAGTGCAGCCAACAATTTCAAGCACTTGAACCCTCCCTTCTTTGATGGCAGTAAAAATGCTATTGCTGCCGATGCCTGGCTCCAGGACATCGAGATTATCTTGGAAGCAGCTAAGACTTCAAAGGAAGAGAAGGTGGTCGTTGTGCGCCTGCAGTTATTGGACTTAGCCCGCACCTGGTGGGCGATGTTAGCAGTGGGATTAGCAACGCCTGTCCCGTAGGTGATATTCAGTGACAAGTTTCAGACCAAGTACTTCGATGCTGTAGCTCGGTATGACCTACAGACAAGGTTCACCAATTTGAAGCAGATGAGCAGGACGGTCGATGGATATGCGACCGAGTTTTTAAGACTAAGTCGGTTTGCTCCCACCTTGGTGGCGACCGAATTGGACCGTGCCCAGCGGTTCCAGCAGGGGGTCCACCTAGAGATTATTCTAGCTGTGGAGCAGTTCGAGCATCAAACTTTTGACGTTGTCTTGAGGGCAGCTAAGAGGCACGAGTATACCTCGCAGAGGATCGTGGACCGAACAGGGAGGAGGAAGAGGTCCCATGGACAGATGTGTTTGTCCTTAGCACCAGTCCCGGCAACTAGGGCTTTGTCGATCAGAGTTCCCCGAAGGGCGAATTCAGTTTCGTCGGTTCAGCACTTGACACCGACGTATCCTCAGAAGCAAAAGTGGAAGCAGTCTTCCGCAATGGCCTGTACTCATTGTGGAAAGCCGGGGCACGTAGTTTCAGAGTATCACAAAGCACATGGATTGTGCTTGGCTTGTGGGGCACCGGATCACAAGATTGGTTCCTGCCCGCATAGAGCCAGTTCATCATCGTCGAACCTAACCAGTCCATCGGTTAGGGGTCCAGCACCAGTGCAGCAGCAGTACCAGCCTCCGAGGCCATTGCCGCCTCAGGTACAAGCCTTTCAGCAGCAGAGACCACAGCAGTATGGCCAGACCTAAGCTCATATACAGAATCGGAAGAGGTTTCCAGCAGAGGGGACCAGCACCCAGAGGGCAAGGCCAGGTCATGGCTATGACCGTGGAAGAAGAATTGGCATCAGGTGAGGTGGTGGCAGGTACCATTCTCGTCGACTCTTTTCCAGCATCAGTATTATTTGATTCGGATGTATCACATTCATTTATGTCTGTACGATTCGCTACACGGATAGGACTGGAGCCTGAGTCGTTATCAGTAAGGCTCAATATACTTACTGGCAACGGTCTTGTGGGAGTAGATAGAGTCTATTCCTTGTGTCAAATCATAGTTAGCAGTAGAGAGTTTTCCGCTAGATTGATAGAATTTCTATGGCCGATTATGATGTGGTCCTAGGAATGGATTGGTTGAAGGATCAATACGCAAGAATAGACTGCCATGTTGGCAGGATTATTTTTGGTATTCCAGGCGACGCAGAGTTTTTATTTTCCAGAGGCAAAGTGGAACCTTCTTCCCCAGTCTTGCAGATGGCAGTAGCAGTAGGAGTTCAATTTTCCAGAATAGTAGAAGAGTTTTCTGATGTATTTCCCAAAGAGCTTCCAGGCATGCTGCCAGAGAGAGAGAGAGATAGAGTTCACTATCGACTTGCTTCTAGGGACGGCACCAGTGTCAGAGAGAGTCTACAGGATGACACCTTCAGAGTTGGAGATTTTGTATAAGATGATTGAAGAACTCAGAACCAAGGGATTTATTCGTGCTAGCGAATCGCCTTGGGGAGCCCCGGTACATCTTGTGAAAAAGAAGGATGGTACATCAAGATTATGTGTTGATTATCGTACCTTGAACTCTGTAACAATCAAGAACAGATATCCTCTACCAAAGATAGATGATTTGTTTGACCAACTCAGAAGAGCGACAGTATTCTCGAAGATTGACTTACGATCAGGGTACCATTAGATCAGAGTCCGAGAGCAAGATATTCCGAAGATAATATTTAGATCTAGATATGGGCATTGGGAGTTCCTTGTTATGCCATTTGGAGCGACCAATGTACCAGCCATATTCATGGACCTCGTGAATCGTATCTTCATGCCTTATTTGGATCAGTTTGTGATAGTGTTTATAGACGACATCCTAGTCTATAGCAAAAGTGAGGCAGAGCATGAGCAACATCTTCGTGTAGTTCTTCAGATTCTCAGGGAACACCAGTTGTACGCAAAGTTCAGTAAGTACGAGTTTTGGCTTGACCGCATATCGTACTTGGGACACATCATCACCAAAGGCAGAATGGAAGTGGACCCCCAAAAGATAGTAGCTATAGAGTCATGGCCAGTACCTAGTATCGTCACAGAGGTTCACAGTTTTCTAGGATTGGCGGGCTATTACCAGCGATTCGTATCAGATTTTGCTCGGATTTCAGCGCCCATGACGCAGTTGACCCACAAGGACGTGCAGTTTGCTTGGACAGTAGAGTGTCAGAGTTTATTTGAGAAGTTGAAGCAGAGATTGATGATGCCCCCCATTCTCACTCTTCCAGATGGGACTCGAGGATTTTTAGTTTATTGTAACACTTCAGGCAGAGGATTGGGATGCGTATTGATGCAACATGGTAAGGTAGTAGCTTATGCGTCATGCCAGCTTCGTGACCATGAGAGAAATTATCCTACCCATGACTTGGAGTTAGCAGCAGTAGTTTTTGCATTGAGGATTTGGAGGCATTATTTATATGGAGATCGGGTGGAGATTTTTACCGACCATAAGAGTCTTAAGTATGTGTTTACTCAGAAGGATCTTAACATGCGTCAGAGAAGATGGCTAGAGCTACTAGTAGATTACGACATAAACTTGCAGTATCATCCTGGGAAGGCCAACGTTGTTGCAGATGCATTGAGCAGAAGAGCCGAAGTTTATTTTCTAACAACACAGCCAGAGTTATTAGCAGATCTTCAGAAGATGGGTATTGAGATAGTTCTTCCTACCAATGTGGCATTGATGGCCAGCATGCAAGTTCAGTCCATTATAGTTGAGAGGATCAAGATAGCTCAGTCAACGGATTCTAAGCTTCAGCGGCTTAGGGCTGAGTGTGAAGCAGGACGAAGACCAGAGTTATGTATTCACGAATATGGTACTCTCTGACATGGGAGGCATCTTTGTGTACCCAGTGGTGATATCAGACAGGAGATCATGGCAGAGGCTCACAGTTCACAGTATTCCATTCATCCCGATGGCATGAAGATATATCGTGACATCTGTCAACATTTTTGGTGGAATGGCAAGAAGAGGAAGATAGCTCGGTCCGTCTCTCGTTGTTTAGTCTGTCAACAAGTTAAAGCTGAACATCAAAGACCAGTCGGACTTCTTCAACCCTTACCGATCCCAGAATGGAAATGGGAGCACATTACCATGGATTTTGTAACTGAGTTACCTATATCTCCAGCTGGAAGAGATGCTATATGGTTTATCGTTGATCGTCTCACGAAGGTAGCTTATTTTCTCTCCTTCAGAATTGGCCAATCGACGGATCAACTAGCAAAGATATACCTCAGGCAGATTGTCAGATTGTATGGAGTGCCAGTTAGTATCATATCAGACAGAGATTCTAGATTTATATTGTACTTTTGGCAGAGTCTTCAAGAGAGTTTGGGGACTCGTCTCAAGTTCAGTTCAGCATATCATTCGCAGACAAATAGTCAGTCAGAACGCATGATCCAGACTCTTGAAGATATGTTGCGATCTTCTACGCTTGACTTTGGTGGTTCGTGGGAAGATCACCTGCACCTAGTGGAGTTCTCTTATAACAACAGTTTCCAGGCAAGTATCCAGATGGAACCCTTTGAAGTATTGTATGGCAGGAAGTGCAGATCCCCGTTAGCCTGGGATGATAAAGGTGAGAGACATGTGCTTGGTCCAAAAATGGTTATGCAGACTATCGAGATGGTCAGGCGAGTCAGAGATCATCTTCGAGTTGCCCAAGATCGCCAGCGCCATTGGGCCGATTCTCATCGGCGTCCCCTTGAGTTCTCTATCGGCGACCACGTATTCCTTAGGATCTCGCCTACCTGTAGCATTATTCATTTTGGCGTACGGGGAAAGCTTAGTCCTAGGTATATAGGACCGTTCGATATCCTTGAGCGAGTAGGTGATGTGTCCTATCGTCTCGCTCTTCCTCCATCGTTACGTGAGGTACATGACGTGTTCCATGTATCCTAATTATGACTGTATATCCTGGATCCGAGCCATGTCTTTGATCATTCAAAATTGGTTGTTGGTACCAACCTTTCGTATGAGGAAAGGCCCGTATCCATATTGGGCCGAACAGAGAAGGTACTCAAGAACAAGACTATTAGTTTAGTCTGTGTTGCTTGGGGTCATCACTCCTTGGAAGAGTCAACGTGGGAGCGTGAGGATGATATCCGATCGCGATATCCATACATGTTTGACTCATAAGGTATAATGTCCTCCTTATGCCTTACGCTCTTAATTCCTTGCTTACATGAATGATTGCTTGATTGGTTGCTAGTCGTAGAATTGCTTGTGCTTTAGTATAGCTTGCCCCGACATCTCTAGCCTTTTGATTAAATTTGAGGACGGAATTCTTTTAAAGTGGGTAGAGTTGTCACTCCTATTTTTTGTTGTACGTATTTCCAGTGTACGTATACAGATTTTGACCTGTATTTGGAATTGACCTGCTAGCCTAGTCTTGGCTGGTCAAGACTGGGATTGGTTTATTTTTGTTTAGCTTGTTTTAATTTTGTTGGGTTATCATGGTGAACCCTCTTCCTTTATAAACCAATTTCTTTCTCTCTCTTCCTTTACTCTTCATTTACTTTTTCTTCTTCCTCTTAACTCTCTCCACCTACCAAGAAACCCTAGGCAAGTGCTACCTTGTTTCATGAGAGAACTCATTTCTATTTGTTCCATTTTCTTTCTTACACGATTTCAAGAAACTTTAGAACTTAGCATTTTTCGATTTGGTGGATATTTTCTTGTAGATCTAAGTTTATGTTATTTTCGATTTTCTTTGGTTTTGCTCTATCAAACTTGTTTTTTTTAATCTAGTTGTTCCATGTTGTAAAGAATTTCGTTCTATCCTATTTTGACCGATGAAAGTCCAATTTCTGACATAAATCGGAGGTTGGACGGAGCTTGGAAGCTATGGCTTCCATGGCTCATCTTCTCAGATTTTAGAGAAGATGAGCAGTATTGCCTTGGCTGCATGAAGGCTTGGCCGTATGAGCTTTGGCCCATGAAATCCTGCAGACTTCATTGCTTGCCGCATGTGATCTTGGCCGCATGTAGTCCTGCGGACCACATGTTTGGGCCGCATATGATCCTGGCCGCATGCAGTCCTGCGGACCGCATGTTTGGGCCGCATGTGATACTGGCCGCATGCAGTCCTGCGGACCGCATATTTAGGCCGTATGTGATCTTGGCCGCAAGCAATCATGCGGGCTGCATATCTTGGCCGCATGCTTCCTTGGCCCCCATACCCTTATCCCTTGCATGTTCTTTTATTATTATATTGTTATGTTTTAAATTGCTTACATCTTGTACTCAGCCTGACTTGTGACTACCCAATTTGTTGATTGTGAATCTTGGGCAAAACTTGTCTTAATTTAACCCAGAACACGGCATGGCAATATAGCTTTACATGAATAACTCTTAAATAGTGACCCGTCGTGGTGCACTCTTGACAAGTAACTTGACATGATAATTCTTGATGGTGGTCGGTCGTGACGCACTCTCGACAAGATAAGTAATCTTGATAGTGGCCCGCCAATGCGCACTCTTGACAAGTAATCTTGATAAGTAAGTCTAGCATGTAATCTTGAATGCTGTAGCGACGGCTATCTTAACATGCTGAGTAATGACTCGTCTTGTCACCGTAGGTGATTGTTCTTGAATGTGCTTGTATAAGATGATGGAACTAGGGATTCCCAGGACCCTTCCTTTGGTGTGCGTATTGATCGATAGAAAGTTAAACAGATCTAATACGTGTTCTAACCCTTCATAGGCGGAAACTAGGGTTCACGAATTATACCTGCGGCGAAAAGGAGACAAGTAATTCCTAGCAATCTCGAGCGGACGACCCCAAGATCTTCTGCACGTATTCCTTCCTCGAGTTGGACGTCGTGTGGGCGACGATCTTCCAACCTTTTCTTCTCCTTGGCAGCCCTCTCTTTCTCTCCTTACGTGAATCACGAATTTAGAGAAAATTTTAGATTTCTGATCAGTAATCTGGCGGCCAGAGAATAGAGGATATATATAGGCTACGGCAGGGACCATTAGGAGAAATTAGGGTTAGGCCTCCTAACGGATCTGGATATCCCGTGTTCAGCCTGAACACACAATCCAGACCCATTAACAATAGCTCGGTCCACTAATGAGCTATTGTTGCACTACCTCCCTAATCCCAAATTATGTTTGTGGGCTCCTTTTATTATATGCTCGTTTGGCTCCCCATGTTAAGATATCGTATATCCGTCGATCAAATTAAGTTACTGACAACTATATTGATTCGACATCTTTTATCCTTAAGCAGTGCCGTTCAACTTTATTTGTCATGTCGGATATAATCCACATGCAGTATTTACATGACAATCCTTATGAGCTCCTTAAGAGGACATCATCAACCCGATGTATCGGGACATGGATTCCATTTATAATCAACAGCCCATCATACATACAATGTTATTACCCAATTCATAGAGGTTGTTGATCCATAATGAATCTCACTCTTTCTTGAGTCAAAATAATACACACTGCATATACATGTCCGTTATTATATCCGGATTAAGATCACAAGCATCTATAATAACAGAGGTGTTTGTTCTCTTATGTAGTCAGTACAAAGAGAACAACCTCAAGTGGTCCTGTTCAATACACACAAAGTATACTAGTGTAAACCTATAGTCAAGATAGACTAATACCAGATTACACTACAACCTTTCCAATAGATTGTCCAAGTCCATCTAGGTTGTGAACTATTTATATACTCCATAGGAAACTGATAATATGATCTTGTGTGTGACACTACACACCATATTATCTACAATATAGAATATCAGACATTTGCATTAAAACTTGCAACAAATACAATATGCAAACATTTGCCCATATGATTCTCATTCAAAATTTAAGGAAATAAGATTACTACAAAAGTGATACTTTTAGTATATAACCCTAACAATCTCCCACTTATATTCAAAGCATTGTTTTTCAGTATACTGTTACAAATCTCCCACTTATACTTAAAGCCATGCTGTTACGCATCTGACTCCCATTTCCTCAACATGACTGTCAAAAGCCTTAGCTGGTAAGCTCTTTGTAAAGGGATCAGCTAGGTTGTCGGCTGATGCTATCTTGATCACAGCAACTTTTTCTTTCTTTACGAAATTTCGTATCAGGTGGTACTTGCGCTCAATGTGTTTGCCTGTCTTATGGGCTCGTGGTTCCTTCGAGTTTGCAACTGCACCTCTATTATCACAATAAAGTGTAATAGACTTAGGCAAACTAGGTACCACATCCAAGTCCAACAGAAAGTTTCTGAGCCAAACCGCTTCTTTGGCTGCCTCAGAGGCTGCCACATACTCGGCTTCCATGGTGGAATTAGCAATACATTTTTGTTTGATACTCCTCCACACAATGGCTCCACCTCCCAAAGTAAACACATAACCTGAGGTAGATTTCTTGGAATCCCTATCTGACAGAAAATCTGAGTCTATATACCCCAAGGGAACTAAACTATCTGCCTGGTAAACTAGCATATACTCTTTAGTCCTTTTCAGGTACTTTAAAATATGCTTTACGGCAGTCCAGTGCTCTTGTCCTGGGTTAGACTGATATCTGCTGACCATGCCTACGGCAAAGCAGATGTCAGGTCTCGTACATAGCATTGCATACATTAAGCTTCCTAATGCTGAAGCATAAGGAACTACCTTCATGTTCTCTATCTCTTTAGGTGTCCTCGGACACTGCTCCTTTGATAGAGCAATTCCATGTCTAAAAGGTAAGAAACCTTTCTTAGAATTTTGCATACTAAAACGAGGTAGTACAGTATCGATATAGGAAGCTTGGGATAAGCCCAACATCCTTTTCTTGCGATCTCGTAGAACTTTGATCCCAAGGATGTGACCTACTTCTCCCAAATCCTTCATATCAAACTGTTTGGATAACCATACCCCTACATCAGATAATACCTTCATATTGTTTCTAATGAGCAAGATGTCATCCACATAAAGTACTAGGAACACCACCACGTTTCCGTCACACTTTCTGTATACACATGATTCATCCTGACATTGATCAAATCCATAGGATTTTATCACCTGATCAAAACATATGTTCCAAGATCTGGAAGCTTGCTTAAGTCCATAAATGGACTTCTTGAGCTTACAAACAAGATGCTCATGGCCCTTTTCAATGAACCCGTCTGGTTGCTTCATATAGATGTCTTCCTCAAGACTTCCATTAAGGAAAGCTGTCTTGACATCCATTTGCCAAATCTTTTAATCGAGATGAGCTGCAATAGATAAAAGAATCCGAATAGACTTAAGCATGGCTACAGGAGAAAAGGTTTCCTCATAATCGATACCCTCTCTTTGAGTAAAACCTTTTGCTATAAGCCGAGCTTTAAAGGTTTCAACCTTACCGTCTGATCCTCTTTTTCTCTTATAGACCCACTTGCATCCAATGGCTTTTACACCAACGGATGGTTCTACAAGCTCCCAGACCTGATTAGAATCCATAGATTCTATTTCAGATATCATTACTTTTTGCCAAGACTCTGCATCTTTATCTTGGAGTGCTTTATTGTAGGTACAGGAATCATAATCTTGTTCCTCAGGGACGAAGTCTGACGACTCTCCCAAGAACATATATCTATCAGGTTGTATCACAACCCTCCCACTACAACGAGGCACTATCGGTTGTGGTGTAACATTTGTGACACGTTGTGCAGTTATTTGTGGTTCATCCTCTTGTACTGTTGGTACTGAAGTACTTGTGTCTCATGTCTCAGTTCTTCTAGAACAACTCTACTTTTGGGTTTATGGTTCATCACATAGTCTTCCTCTAAGAATCGGGCATTGGTGCTAACAATGACCTTCTGATCCTTAGGACTATAAAATAAACCTCCTTTCGTTCCTCTTGGATAGCCTACAAACAAGCGTACTTCTGTACGAGATTCCAACTTATCTGCTTTCTCATTCAGTACATGTGCTGGACTACCCCAAATACGAACATGTTTTAGACTAGGCTTACACCCAATCCACAGCTCTGTGGGAGTAAGAGGTACTGACTTAGAAGGAACCAAGTTCAAAATATAAGCTGCAGTCTCTAAGGCATATCCCCAAAACGAATCTGGCAAATCCGAATAACTCATCATTGATCTAACCATCTCCATAAGAGTTCAATTCCTTCTTTCGGCTACACCATTCTGTTGGGGCGTTCCAGGTGCAGTCAATTGGGATACAATCCCAGCCTCTGATAAGTAATCCCTAAACTCTCCAAAGAGGTACCGCCATCACAATCTGATCGTAATGACTTGATACATTTTCCATAACGTTTCTCCGTTTCAGCCTTGTACCCTTTGAATTTCTCAAAGCACTCAGACTTACGGCGCATCAAATAAATGTATCCATACCTTGAATAATCGTCAATAAATGTGACAAAATATTCAAAGCCACCTCTAGCTTGGATAGTCATGGGTCCACACAAATCAGAATGAACCAATTCCAACACATCTTTGGCCCTATACCCCTTTGTCGTAAAAGGCCTTTCGGTTATTTTACCTTCCAAGCAGGATTCACAGACTGGTAGTGCCTCCATTTCCAATGAACTCAAAGGTCCATCTTCAACCAGTCTTTGAATCCTTCTTAGGTTAATATGCCCCAATCGCAAGTGCCAAAGATATGTTTGGTTCATACAAGAAGGTTCTTTTCTCTTATTTAAGTTAGATGACATATCATTCATTTCCATAAGTTGTATTGTGGGCGAAATAGGATTAATGACATACAAATTATCAACCAATGCACCAGAATAGATAAAATATTTATTCTTTCTAATAACAATATTGTCATTAAAATAAACTGAATATCCATCCTTAACTAACATCGAAACAGAAACTAAATTCCTTCTAAGTGAAGGTGTATAAAGACAATCTCTCAATGTCAAAGACTTATTTCTACCAAAAGATAAAGTAACATCTCCTAATGCAACGACCGATACTTTTGTAGCATCACCCATGAACAAGCATATCTCTCCATCACTGTGCCGTCTGGTTTCTTGGAACCCCTGCAATGTATTGCAGACATGATTAGTGGCTCATATATCTACACACCTGGTACCGGTAGATAACATCGCTAAACATGTTTCAACTACTAGTAAATGAGATATACCTTTTTTGTTCCCTTGTTTGAGAAGTGGACAATCAGTCTTCCAATGTCCTGACCCTTTGCACTTGAAACATTTGCCTTTCGGCTTTTTCACCGCGCCTTGAGGTCCCATGCCCTTCTTTGCTGAGTTTGCCTGTTTCTGAATGTTATTCTTCTTCTTACCGCCTTTTGGCTTAGAAGTAGAAGCCTTTTCAGAAACAAAAACATGACCACTCTGCCTAAAGAGAGATTCAGCATCCTGTAGCTCTTTTGCAAGTTCTGCCAAACTATACAACCTTTTGTTCATGTTGTAATTAAGGCAGAAATTGTCAAAACTTTTAGGCAGAGTCCCGAGAATGATATCAACCTGGGATTCTCCACCGATTTCAGCTCCAAGGATCTCCATCTCATTCAGATGACCCATCATCTTGAGAACATGATCCCTTACTGGTGTACCCTCAGCCATTTTTGTATTCATCAAACATTTCATAGCAAACTGCCTAGCTGCTCTACTCTGATGTCCGAAGAGTTCCTTGAGGTTATACATCATGTCATAAGCTGTGGCCATGGCCTGATGCTGATGTTGCAGTACATTTGACATAGATGCCATAATGTAACACCGCGCCTTCTCATCTACCTTTTTCTACTTCTTATAAGCCTCTTTGACCTCTTCATCAGAGTTAGCATCAGGCTTAGGTGGGCATTCCTCAACAAGTACATATTTGTACTCCTCAGTAGTCAGAACAATGTCCAAATTACGTTTCCAGTCAATATAATTAGGTCCAGTAAGTTTGTTTTCTTTAAGAATCACCATAAGTAGACTGAAAGAACCCATTTTTGAAATCCTGAGAATCACATAAATAAAATTATGTAGGGCAAAAAAAACTTTTTGAATTAACTAAATATTGATTCCCTCAAAACAATAATAAGAAATTCACCAACACCTTGAACACCATGAATTTATCATGCCACGATAGTGTGGACGTATACAAATTCAACTTTGTTCAAGTAGATTTTTCTTATTAATTTTACTATCATGTCAATATAACTTTATGACAAATAAAATTAATATGCTGGTCTTGCTCTGGCCATACAAATAATAGCAGTGACTCCGATGGGGAGGATACCATTACTTGTATCTAAGTGTATACCATTACTTAATACTAAGTCCATTACCTTGTAATGAGTTCCTTCAGATGGAGAAGTGAACACATACTAGGTAACTTTCTACAATTATCCCTAAGAAAGTTTGTACTGGTGATCCATAATTATACTCATCCGATATGGAGAAAAGCACTAAAGCCAACACGCAAGTATAATTACATCACCTACAAACTAGTAATGGAGACCATAGGATTTATACTAAATAAAAATCCTCTCCCACTTAGTTATTTAACAATGAAGGTTTTTCTACTAGTTGATATTATGTCCATGTTGTCCATTATTAATGTTTGCTTGGTTTTTCCCAAAAAAATAACCACACAATAATAAACATGCATAATCAGAAAAAGCAAAATGACAACAATCCTATGCCTCCCGAAAGAGTTCACACATAATCTAGATTGAAAAATTAAAATAATAAGCACGATCAACCCTCGTAATTTTAATTACATCCACAGCAACAACAACATCCACGAAATGTCCGTGGTTTAAACAACACAATAAAAAAATTGTATTGGACCATAATAGTTGGATCTAAGATGCCTGCAAAATCGAGTTAGAACAGATCTACATCTACCGACTATTACACAGCGCATGTTTTATTGGACAACATGGACGTATCAATCAATACGTAGATCCAACCTGGCTCTGATACCAATTGATGGAACTGGAGATTCCCAGGGCCCTTTCTTTGGTGTGCGTATTGATCGATAGAAAGTTAAACAGATCTAATACGTGTTCTAACCCTTCATAGGCGGAAACTAGGGTTCACGAATTATACCTGCGGCAAAAAGGAGACAAGTAATTCCTGGCAATCTCGAGCGGACGACCCCAAGATCTTTTGCACGTATTCCTTCCTCGAGTTGGACGTCGTGTGGGCGACGATCTTCCAACCTTCTCTTCTCCTTGGCAGCCCTCTCTTTCTCTCCTTACGTGAATCATGAATTTAGAGAAAATTTTAGATTTCTGATCAGTAATCTGGCGGCCAGAGAATAGAGGATATATATAGGCTACGGCAGGGACCATGAGGAGAAATTAGGGTTAGGCCTCCTAACGGATCTGGATATCCCGTGTTCAGCCCGAACACACAATCCAGGCCCATTAACAATAGCTCGGTCCACTAATGAGCTATTGTTGCACTACCTCCCTAATCCCAAATTATGTTTGTGGGCTCCTTTTATTATATGCTCGTTTGGCTCCCCATGTTAAGATATCGTATGTCCGTCGATCAAATTAAGTTACTAACAACTATATTGATTCGACATCTTTTATCCTTAAGTAGTACCACTCAACTTTATTTGTCATGTCGGATATAATCCACCTGCAGGGTTTACATGACAATCCTTATGAGCTCCTTAAGAGGACATCATCAATGCGATGTATCGGGACATGGATTCCATTTATAATCAACAGTCCATCATACATACAATGTTATTACCCAATTCATAGAGGTTGTTGATCCATAATGAATCTCACTCTTTTATGAGTCAAAGTAATGCATACTGCATATACATATCCGTTATTATATCCGGATTAAGCGCACAAGCATCCATAATAACAGAGGTGTTTGTTCTCTTATGTAGTCAGTACAAAGAGAACAACCTCAAGTGGTCCTGTTCAATACACACAAAGTATACTAGTGTAAACATATAGTCAAGATAGACTAATACCAGATTACACTACAACCTTTCCAATAGATTGTCCAAGTCCATCTAGGTTGTGAACTATTTATATACTCCATAGGAAACTGATAATATGATCTTCTGTGTGACACCACACACCATATTATCTACAATATAGAATATCAAACATTTGCATTAACACTTGCAACAAATACAATATGTAAACATTTGTCCATATGATTATCATTCAAAATTTAAGGAAATAAGGTTACTACAAAAGTGATGCTTTTAGTATATAACCCTAACATAAGATACCAGTCTCGTCTCGCATCACATCTAGGACTTGCATCCCTGATTACCACGGTCAGGAATTCATGCAGAATCTGACTAGGTTAATTACTAGATTGATCAAAGTAGCTCATATAGAGAGGTGTTTCCAGTTACAGGCGATCTCGTTATCCTGGCCACACCGGACGGACTTGTAGCCTGCCGACGAGTAGGGCACATTTCCAGCCCACTGTCATATGGGGCACTTCTTGAAACAAGCAATATGCACACTGTCATATGTTGCACTCAAAGTCACCTAATAATTCTTGATAACTCTTATATGAACCTCGCCTGGATAACCTGGATGGCTGCAGGGTTTGTGATTGTCGGAACATCTCATCGCAACTTGCTAGTAACTAGGCTTGTGATAACCCTAGTTAGTTAAAGTATCAAGCTGTACTCTTTGCTTGGCCGTGAATGTTGGATGAAGTTCCATCTTGTCTAGTCCTGTCTAGATCCAGTACATGGCTATCTTAGGACATGCTTGCTTATGCTTTACTCTTAGAAATAAATGGCAAGAGACCCGATTCTGTTCAGGCGAAGGGTTACGACCCCGGTCCTTGTTTGGTTTAAGGATTGTAATCTGGCTTCCGGAATAGTTCCTCGTCCTCTCGTCATTTGTTGCCTTATAATACATTTCATGTTTTTCTATTATTATTCTCGTTTATGTTCTGACATGCTGATTTTAGTTCTTAAGTGAAGCCTCCCTTGTGGCACTTGCTCTTTCTGGGGTCTGACCCATCTGGTTTTATATGGCCAGATTTTGGAGCAGCACCCGAGGATCTTCCAGCCTTCCAGCCAGATGGTGAACACTAGACGTAACCCTGGTAACAAGTGGATTTTATTTTGCTCTCTCACTCTATTGTAAATTATTCTTTTGAGGCATTTAGTCGCCGAGCAAGTGTTAGCTCGTGTTGAATACTTATATTTTTGTCTGCCTAAGGGCTGTAACATGATTAACAGATCCTAGGGTTGATCATGTATGACTGAAACTCTTACTAGTCCTCGCATTTTGTACGACTAGCTTCATGATCATCTGTATATAAAATGTATGGGATGCCTTACTATTGAATATTTGATGGTCTAACATCTTGTAACTATTATTACTTGCTTAAGATTGAGACACTAGGCTTGTTCTTGACCATAAGAGACTGATGACTTGTAGATAAACCCCCATACATCTAGACAGCCGTGATCGTATATCGAGGTAGATTACACTTCTATATACGTAGCTGGCTGTGTTTGTCCCCCGCTCTCTAGTATTCTGTTTTGGGGCGTGACAAGGAAAGACCTAAGTCACAAGCGAGGACATGGGGAGTTCTCGGGATCTTACGATTGTGGACCGCAATGAGGGCTGCTATTACTGTGGCGAAAGGGGTCATATCAAGAGGAACTGCATGAAGCTTAAAGCTGAGAAGGCCAAAGGCAAGGATGATCAGGAGGATCTCACAGCAATGGAAGATATAATCATCGCAGCGACCGACATAGAGGAACCTTGTGGCATGTGTCAAGATGGCGACTGGGTGATGGACACAGGGGCATCGTATCACGCTACTCCATATAGGAGAATCTTCATGTTATATCACGGCCGCAGGTTTGGACATGTGAAGATGGACGACAAGGGGATGACTGCAGTTGTAGGCATCGGTGATGTGCACTTGACGACGGAGTTTGGTGAGAAACTCATCCTCACGGGCGTGTGACATGTACCGAGTTTGCGCTACAACTTAGTTTCGGTAGGGAGGCTGGCAGATGATGGCTGTCGCAGTCTGTTTGGGAGTAAAGATTGGATGCTTGCGAAGGGTTTCCAATAGTTGGCTCGGGAAGATTTTTGTTGTGGCATGTACAGGCTCAAGCCGCTGAGCTGTACAGGCAGGCCACAGATACCGGATGGAGGCTCGAGTGGTGTTCGATAGGAGGTAGATCGTCGAGAACTTGCTGAGGAGGGGCTTCTAGATGCTTTGAGGGTTATGTACGGAGGATTCGGTTCATCGAGATAAAGCGACAGATGGTAATGAGTCAAAGATTGAGGGCCAGTCAGTCTATCCCATGGCAGTTGGTCGGTCTCTAGGTGGGGGTTGCTCTATGGATCCAGATTTGGCGATAGGTGTTTTGTCGAATCTTCACGGAGTGACATCGGTTTTATGCAACAAATGTAATGCCCTGCTTCGCACGGTGCATTACGATGAGTCATTGACTCGAAGAGTTGCGTTGACCCGATGAAGTATCGATGCGAATCGATACAAGAGTTACGTGGCCAATGGTAAGCTTTGAGTCGATTGGAATCTATGAATCGAATTGATGCAAATGATAAGTCCCGCTTGAACAAGTGCTGATTTTAGTTGATCTAGTGTGCAGGCTATGCTTTTACGCTAAACGATAAGAGGTCGGCATTTTGCCTTATGCAGTAAAGTGTCCGTGAAACCAAATCGTGGCCTTGCAACGGATTGTGGCATGGGCACGATAGGCCAAATCAACCGAGTAGTTCAAAGGAATGGCTAAGTCCGAGAGTTAGCTATACGACCAAGTTATGGAAGCGAGCCGTTTCTGCCCGACGAAACGACAAGGCGTATCGGCTTAAGGTGGGCGGGTTCTTGACTCTCTCTCCATATTCTTTCACGTCTAATAAGAATATATCATTGTATGCGTGAGTAGCTATTGAGTTAGCGAGCGTGGCTCAAGCGAATTAAGGTCTCAGTATGTGTCGAACACTAAGGTAGAACATCGAACATTGAACAATTGAAGCGACATACATCAAGTGTACGGGCCGCGGTAAGGCAATGATGGTAGAACATTAAAGGATGATATTGAGATGTGCATCACGTGTACGGCTCCGAGAATATTGAACACTAAGTTTAGAACATTGATTATGGCGTTAAGCGTGCCCTCGTGCACGGAAGCTAGGAAATGAATAAGTAACTACGGAATTAGGCTATGTGAATAACTTACGAATGAAACGCGTTGAACCTAAGTACGAGATGTCTATATCGTTGGGCATCGTGCATCAATGCGGATGTGTTGGGACATAATGCCGACGGAGCTATGAGATGAGGATGGTGGATTATGTTTATGAGATGCGACTATGTTTATGGAGCGAGATTATGTTTATGGAACACGAGATGGGTTGGAATGTATGGCTTGTATGCTATGGCGTGTATTGCATGGTCAATGGACTCGGATGGTCCGTGCACGGGTGCGGCTTCCTTCGGACGGTTACGCCGGGGCACCGGGACCGTTCGGCCTAGGAGGGAATTATGTGTGGTATTTATGGTGCACATCATTCGGACGGATTGCGACCGTCCAGTGCTGTGATAAGCGATGATATTTGTAAGTTTAGGATCCTTCGGATACTGGGCTAGCAACCCGTATCGAAGCGATCATAGGCTTACACATAAGAGATGCCAAGTCCATTACGGTACGAAATACCGTGACCTTCATATAGATAGGGCCGGTGGGCTGAGATGAGAGTTGCGTACAGGCGCAGGGCCTGCCACCCTTATGCATATGTATAAGTTTATGGATTGGTTGGTTACGTGAATTGTATGAGTTGTTATGAAAAGTCTAACCATTGCAGGCTAGGCAAATGGGACGGAGATGTGCACGATTACTATGTTTATGTTCAGATTATGTCTAACTGTATCTGCTGCAGGAACACGGTATCGGACACATTTATAATAAGTTGTTATACGCTGAATATTGCCATGAAACTGATCCTAAGGCTAAATAGAAAGATCACCAAATTAAGATGCATGTTTCACTAAAGATACTTAGTGTTTGGTTTGGGTGCGAGCGGGTCTTGATCAGTACAAAGCGAGGACGAAAGCACTAATTCCCCACTAGTTTATGTACAGGTTCAGGTTATGATCAGCTCGGGGCGGGGCTTCGCTTGGACGCGATGAGGCATAGAGTCCTTAGCGTTTCAAGAGGAGCTACCGCATAGGCGTTCGGACTTGCGACATGGAGATGTTCGGCCGAAGACTACTTGGTGGCTATAAAGAGACATAATGTATGGAACAATGTAATCCTTTGTGAGCTAGAGAGATCATGAGCATTGTAGCCAATTGGCATATTAAGTTGGGCAATTCAGAGCCTTGTAACCTTCAGTTCATTATGAATAAAAGAGATTCTTATTGTATTCTTTGTTTCCTTCGGCTGCTTATATTACGAATTTGAGATAATCACTATGTGAACCGTTATCTTGCCTTGCACGAGTGCAACACCAGGCTCGTACGGCATCACGCCCCAGCGAGGACGATGATTCGGGTAAAATCAAGCGAGGACGAGCGATTTTTCAGATCGGAATTTGACAGCAAACACAATCTGAGACGGAGTATCATCATTCACACTGTTCAAGGGGAGCTGTGGGTCATCGACCGCATGTACAGTGCGTGATGTTCTGTTCGAGGATGTAGAAGCATAAAAAAAATTTAGCAAATGAAGCCCCATGCGCCCAAGTCAGTGTAGCTCCATGCGCCCAAGTCAGTGTAGCTCCATGCGCCCAAGTCAGTGTAGCTCCATACGTCCAGTCAAGTGTAGCTCCATGTGCCCAGTCAGTGAAGCTTCATGCGCCCAAGACTAGCTCCCCCGAAAGGAGGGCGCATAGCCTGAGACATGGCTATGCGCCCAAGCCTGACCCAGTCAAAGCCATGATCAAAACATGCACTGAAGTACATGGCCACATCAGCCTCTATGAGCTGTCGTGCACCGAAGCATGCGGCTACGTCAACACCACGACCAACCCACGATCTCGCAGCCTGTATGCGCCCACATCCTATGCTCCCAAAGCAGGACTATACGCCCACATAAAAACCAGCGTGTTTCCTCATGTGGGTGCATAACACCATTCCAGCTCAAGAACGACTATAAAAGGGGAGCCTCATCCCTCTTCAAACACACAGAATGGAGAGCATTTTCAAGAGCCAAATTGCTGCACTTCTTGCCAGTGAGCCGAGAGTTAGCAATTTTCTTAGGTTTTCTCCCCCTTTTGTAATCGGAGTGTCAACGGAGGAAAGGAGCAACTGCCGCTCGATCTCCATCGTCCCATTCCCCAGAATTCTTTTTTGTACTCGGGGATCCTCAGCGCAGGATCTCTTAGGCGTACTCCAATTGTGGTGCCTTGCGCCAATAAAAGAAAAGACAGTGTTTTCTTCTTCTTTTTTATGTGTGTCCACAAAAATGGCGACTTTACTGGGGACTACCTTTTCCTCCGACGAGAAGGTGGTGACGTAATCCGATACCGACAAAGTGGGGAGTACTCAGAAGATGCTGATCGTAAAGTTCGATCAGCAGGCGTTCGAAGAGATGCTCTCGAGGGACAGCTCTATTCCTTCAAAATCAGCGAAGCCACACAAGTCTCGCAAGACTTGGCTTCCGAAGGCTCGCTGCGCATATCCTGCTAGTGCCATAGCGGATATGCAGCTGGAGGACTCTGTCACATGGGCGCATGACTCTGCCACAGAAGTCCCCCAAATGGAGAAGGCTCACACCGTTTCGGGCTCTACTAGCCCAGTGACTTCTTCCCTCCACAACCAACAATAGAGTATTCAACACTCGAGACTTGGCAGAGAAAAACACTACGATGCCAAGAATCGGAGTGTGCGGCACTCTGGCCAAATTCGGCGAGGCTCACGAACGAAAGAGACAAAAATGGAAGAAAACAACGCTGCTCCACCAAGCATGCGCCCAAAGTCATGCGCCCAAGGGAGTGTTTGGGCGTATAGCCCCAACCAGAACACTTCTGTCTTCAACAGGCTAGGCATTCAGAGTCATGCGCCCAAGGATATGCGCCAAGGCTCTCTAGATCCATACTATGCGCCCACATCAAGGCGACTCAAACATGCTGTCAAGAAGCATGCGCCCAAGCCCAGTCTCCAAGGCCTATGCGCCCACAGCAAAAAGACAGGCCCCAACGCGTATAGCATGGAGCTGTCTTCAAGGACATCACAGAAATTAGGTGTGGGGGTTGTCCCTTCACATGAACTAAGTCTGGATGCGCCTACTCTCCTTACGAACCCGCATGCAAAGCTCGGCGATGCATGTAACATGGGTTGTAAGACAAAACTCCCTTCTGCTGACTTGTGCGACATGATAAATCATAAGCGTAAAGCGAGGGAGAACATAACAATTCATAGTGCACTTTCGTGCACCAATATTGTTATTAACTGTTGTTGCTCTAAAGCAACAAGAGTGCCTCAGAGAAAGTCCGTGTTTCGACGGCTACACTTCTCTGACGACGAGATGCCACTATGTGTTTCATCCAACATAGCTTCATGGGATCCCCCTTACGAAAGCCCCAATCAAAGACGGTGGACCACCAACCCAACCCTCTCTCTCAGTTCCACGAAAAGGAGAAGACGAAGTCTACCAACAGACGGCCAACAGGCTGTCACATCTGAAGGAGTCTATATGGGCACTCGATCAAAGGCAAGATTTTGTATAGACGACGAAGATTTCCAAGCCGGGGGTAGCATTCCTTCAGAAACTGAAGCAGATGACCCCCACACTGGGGGTAGCCTTCCAGAGGACGATGAACCCTCCAAATCCGATGGCAACTATCTACCTCCTCTACCTGAAGATGAAGGACTTATCTACTCGGAGACAGACAGTATCAGCACCAGTCGCACTGCTTCCTCTGTTCATCCTCGTTGCTATCTGCATACATGACGGACGGAGGAAGACCTGAAGAAGCCAGTGATCAGACTAGGAAACGGCTAGAGGGCCTCGAAATAGCATTCGCCAAGATCACTGATATGCTTACCAGCATCATGGCAGTTCAAGCTACTGGGGCTGTTCCTCTACCTCAATAAAATATCTCGATTCACGCTAGTCCGACTCACAGCAACAACCCTCCTTCACTACAAAAGGAGTATCATTCCGTTGTGCCTCCTCCAAATCTTGCAAATGTCGGGGGTGGTCCTTCGCCAACAACGTCTAACAACCGTTCAGCAGTCGTTTCCCAACACCTGCTCAATCAACAGGATGCAATTGATTCCTTGGTCGCTCTCCTCGACACCATCTCGCACAAAGACGAGCTTCAGAAGATGGGGATATCTCAACCGTATCCCCCTGAGTGGGAGAACACTACTTGCCCTCCTAACTACAAGCCGCTGACGCTGAACTCATTTGACGGTTTGACTTCTCCTCGTCAGCACATGATGTACTTCAATACGCAGACTCTGCACTTGCCCAAAGACAATCCGTTCCTGTCGAAGATGTTTATTAGCAACTTGCAGGGGGTAGCCTTCGAATGGTTCTGCAGTCTACCTGATGGGTGTATCAATTCATTCAAATACTTGGAGAGGTTGTTCCTCAACAGGTTTTACGAGAGTGGCATGCATGTTAGTATGTCCACTCTCATCAAGACCAAGCAAAGGAGGACAGAGTCTGTCATCGCCTTCATAGAACGCTTCAGGCGGCTAGCACTGAAGATGCCCTTCGGCATACCAGACTCAGAACTTATGGATACTTGTCGACATAACTTGCTTCCTACAGTAAAGTTTTGTCTAGGTATACATAAGTATGATACATGGCCCGCTTTCATTAGGGCCGCTGATGCTGCTGAAAATGACATTCGTAACTTGGAACTACTAGGGTTGAAGACACCCAAATCTGAAGACAAGGGCAAGCATCCTCAAACTATCCACGTTCGTGGGGGTAAAGGAAAAGAAGTACAGAAAGTCGACACATCCAAAGGAGCTTCCAATTCTCAGGGCACCTCCGACAACCCTAAGGAGACCTTCTCCTTTGACGAAGATGATGTCATTACCATCTTCCACACATTGACGAAGATGATGTCATTCCTAGAAGTTTGCTTCAAATTCTAGGAATCCCTCTGCACAAGCTATCCGCAACCATCACAACTAGCATGGCTTTCAATACTGGTCGAAGCCATCCGCTGGGTAAGATTCGTCTCAAATGCCAGATCGGTAATCTTCGAACGGAGGTTTCCTGCTATGTGATCGACGCCAACGTATCCTACAATGTCTTGTTGGGACGTCCATGGATACACGAAAACATGATCGTTCCTTCCACACTTCACCAGTGCTTTAAGTACGTCAACAGTGACGGTGTCGTGAAGACGGAGTTTGCCGATGTCGATCCTTTTAAGGGCAACGAAGCTTACTACGGGGATTCGGTACTTTACCAATCTCAGCCCCCCAAGGATGACGGCAATGAAGCTGACAATGAAGCTGAAGCAAGTCCATCCTCTAATGATGATCCCTTGATTGTCCGAGTCAAAGGGCGTACTACTCCAAAAAGTACCCCGAAGCCTCTCATAATCTGGGTGAAAAAGAAGAAACCCGACAAGGTCAAACCGTTGACCATCACTCTCAGCAAGACACCCAGGGAGGAACCTACTGATGCCCGTCCTTCCAATCCTGAAGAATTACCCTACATGGTGAACTCGGCCAAGACTGTGGCTCCTCTTCCAGATGATGATCCTCTCAATGAGTATATTAATACTCAGAATAATGTACCTTCACCGGATGATGTTATCCCTGAAGAAGAACTCGCGTATTTCCTTAGTAAAGGTTTATCTTTGAAATACTCCGATGTCTATCAATCTGTAAACCACTACATAGATACGATATACGCTCTAGAGAACGGCATAGGGCCACACCTCTGCAT
Source organism: Iris pallida (assembly GCA_029216955.1). Lineage (NCBI taxonomy): Eukaryota > Viridiplantae > Streptophyta > Magnoliopsida > Asparagales > Iridaceae > Iris > Iris pallida. Next base: position 7,341,678 of record JANAVB010013600.1, on the reverse strand, counting down.
GCCGGTCACAACACCTCACCTGCGAGAAAACGTTTACCCTGAAGATATCCTCTACTTCATCGTTCCACCCAGAAAAAAGGATGAAGAACTAATCATCTTCGGTCGTATAATTGGCGAGAGAAAGTTCGTTCCAGACTCTATTTCTCCCAAGCACAACACAGAACCTGACTATGACTCTGGAAAAATACAACTTTTCTAGTATAGTTGGCAGGCCAAGAATATCATCCAGAATATGGGATATGACATCAAAAGCGACGAAGGGCTAAATTATGGCCGAGGACGACGGTTACCAATACGACACTTTGCTCCCCCCGGCAAACCCGAGAACTACTATCAATGAAGCGGTGTTGGTTTGGGCTATGTCTCTCCTCCAACAACTCCCGAAAGATCAGATGATGAAGCAGATCGTTGTTCTCATTCTTCTGATTCCTCCCTCTGGGACTCAGACTCCAGCATCGGTGACATGTTCAAAGCAACTATGTCCGTCAATATGGTTTTTGTCGACCAAATTACAGACGATGTCCAATCAATCAAACTCGAACAATAGGCTCAAAAGATGGACACCAGGTGGGAGTTGCGCTTCGAACAAAGGGAACCACCTACCGAAGATGAAGTCATCCAAGTCAATCTAGGAGATGAAGTATCTTTCAAACCAATCTTCATCAGCAAAAGCCTATCTGACAATGAACGCCAATCTCTTATACAGCTTATAAGAGAATACATCGACGTCTTTGCATGGAGCTATGAAGACATGCTAGGCTTGGACCCTAAAGTCGCCATGTATCGCCTAAATATTTCGTCTAAAGCTAAGCCAGTGAAACAACAACAACGACGATTTCGACCAGACGTCATGGAAGCCATCGAGAACGAAGTCAAGAAGCTCATTGCCAGTGGATTCATTCGCAAGGAATAACACCCAGACTGGGTTGCCAACATTATCCCAGTCATAAAAAAGAACGGTAGAGTTCGAGTCTGTATCGACTATCATGATTTGAACTCTGCATGTCCGAAAGACGAGTTCCCTCTACCGATCACTGATGTAATGATCGACAATACTTGCGGCTTCGAATGGATGTCCTTCATGTATGGGTTCTCAGGCTACAACCAAATCAAGATGTTCCCCAACGACGAGAAGCGTACATCTTTTTGAACACCGTTGGGGGTATACTGCTATACTGTGATGCCCTTCGGATTGAAGAATGCAGGGGCGACATACCAGCGAGCCATGAATACAATTTTTTGCGATTATTTGCACAAAACTGTGGAGTGCTACGTAGACGATATCGCAGTCAAAAGTCGTCTCAAGGGCAACCACCTCCAAGACTTGAGAACGGTGTTCGAACGAATGCGTGCACACCAACTCAAGATGAATCCAACCAAGACTTTTCTGGAGTCTCCAGCGGCAAGTTCCTTGGTTTCGTCATTACTTCAAAGGGTATACATCTAGACCCAGAGAAAGTGAAGGCTATTCTCGACATGCATCCTCCAAGAAACCTCAAAAAGCTACGCGGACTACAAGGAAGGCTAGCCTACATCAGACGATTTATTTCAAACCTCTCTGGAAGGTGTCAACCGTTCACCCAGCTCATGAAGAAAAGCGTATCTTTCGTCTGGACTGAACAATATCAACGCGCATTCGACGACATCAAGGCGTATCTTACAAGCCCTCCAGTATTGGTAGCTCCAATAATAGGGAAGCCCTTCTTACTATATGTATGCACTATGGACCATTCTCTTGGCGCCCTATTAGCTCAGAAGAATGAATGCAGCCATGAACAGGCAATCTACTACCTCCGTCGCACAATGGTGGGTGCCGAGCACAGATACACACATGTGGAGAATGAATGCCTTGCACTAGTATTTGCCATCCAAAAGACATGCCACTATATGTCTGGGCAGAGGGCAGACTATCCACATCATATCTAAAGTCAACCCTCTCAGATTACTCATGACTAAACCGGGTTCTCTCAATTCCCATTTAGCTACATGGGCAATGTTGTTGACTCCATATGATATGATCTTCGTTCCTCAGAAGGCAGTAAAAGGCCAAGCATTAGCTGATTTCCTTACAGCTCATCTGGTGCCGGAGTCGTCCAAACTCTACGATGAAATCCCCGACGAAGTGGTGGAGTTTAATACTACAACTGAAGAAATTCCTATTTGGCAAATGTTATTTGACGGCACATCAAGAACAAGGCCCAAAGAAATCATCGTGGCTGGAGTAGGTGTCGTGCTCGTGTCACCTGATCATTTGTTCATACACCGTGTATATTCTCTCGTAGAACCATGCACCAACAATGTGGCCGAATATAATGCTTTATTAATCGGCCTACAATTGGCGAAGCAACTGGAAGTTGACTATCTGGAAGCTTATGGCGACTCCAAGCTAATAGTTAGTTAGGTCCGAGGGGATTATGAAGTTCGTCATGAAGATCTCATCCCCTATCACAGAGCAACAATCGAGCTGACATCTACTTTTGATGGGTTCTTCATCGAGCACGTGCCTCGACTACAGAATATAGAAGCAGACGCTCTAGCCGGTCTCGCTGCTTCCTTGACCGTTCTAACCAATACTCAGCAGTCGATCACAGTGTCTGGTCGAGAACTATTTTGTGTGAAAAATGCCTTGCATATTCATCACAGTTACGCAGCAGAAACAAATGTCGATGCTAAAGACTGGAGATTTCCCTTCATAGACTACGCCGTCTATGGAATCCTCCCCGATGATCCGAAGGAAGCAGTATCCATCCAAAGGCGATCCCTTAGATTTTACTACGATACAGCTACCAAGATGTTGTACCGACGCTCTTACGACAGGCTATTGCTACGATGCTTATCAGACACAGAAGCCAAACATGTACTCCGGGAGGCACACGATGGAGTTTGTGGTGCACATCAACCAGGCCCCAAATTACAAGATCGCCTCAAAAGAATAGGTTATTACTGGCCCACAATGATAGCAGATGTTGTTTAATATGCAAAGAAGTGTAGAGCTTGTCAGTTCCACACCAATTTCATTCATCAACCTTCGGAGTTTCTACATCCGACGGCAGCATCTTGGCCGTTTGAAGCCTGGGGCATGGACGTCATAGGACCAATCAGCCCGCCATCCTCCAAAGGGCATCGGTTCATCCTAGCCATAACCGATTACTTCTCAAAATGGGCAGAAGCTATACCGCTCACCGAAGTGAAGACGTCAAACGTGATCAGTTTTATTAAACATCACGTCATCTACTGCTTCAGCCTACCTCGCAGGATCATCTATGGTAATGGTCCACAGTTCGCATGTCATGCATTCTATCGGTTCTGCGATAAGAATCGAATCCAGAACGTAGCCTCTACTGCCTACAATCCAGCGACTAATGGGCTAGCAGAAGCCTTCAACAAAACCATCATAAAACTTCTCAAGAAGTTCGTGTCTTCAAATAAGCGCGATTGGAACGAGAAGCTCGGTGAATGTCTATGGGCTTATCGCACAACGGTCCGAACTCCAACAGGCAGTACGCCATTCTCTCTGGTTTATGGGAGAGAAGCAGTTCTTCTCCTAGAAATCCAGATTCCTTCTCTTTGGGTAGCCCTAGTCAGCGAGCTGACTACTGAAGAAAGCTATCGTCTGCGATTCCAAGAGCTCGAAGCACTAGACAAAAAATGCTTGTTAGCTCAGCAGCGCATTGAGCTATACCAAGCACGCCTTTCCAGAGCCTTCAATAAATAAGTGAAGTAAAGGATCTTCCAAGTCGGTGATCTGGTCCTAGCAGTGAGAAGACCGATGGTCATGACGCACAAAACAAAAGGCAAATTCCAGCCTAAATGGGAAGGCCCTTTCATCATAGAATCGATGTATTCCAACGGTACGTACCGGCTAACCAAGCCCGATGGTGAATTTCTCATGATCCCTATCAATGGCAAGTTCCTGAAGAAATACTATGTGTAACCTCTTTTACATAATGTTCACATATATTCAGTCATGTAAATGTACAGTGCGATGTTTATATGATTAAAAAAACCGTCTAACTATTATTCGTATTTCAAGAGTTTTAAATATGCCCTAGATAATAGGTCCTCTAAATATTTCCCCAGTGGAATCATTCCCCTTTTTGACTCTGTCCAAATTCGGTTTGACGAAAATAGGTCACGTCCCTATTATCTCTGAATTATTATCTGATAATTATTTCCCCAGTGGAATGATTAAATGTTTTTCCACATCCATATAACCTCTGAGCAAAGCATTCATCAAGGATAATCATGTCCCTATTACCCCTGAATTATCCACTCCTCCCTAATGCTATATATCTTTCCACGTCCGTATTACCTCTGGTCAGATATAGAATATCCTCTGCTATTACGTCCATATTACCTCTACTAGCAGCTTCGTTCAACTTATTATCTATATTCGAATCATTCGAATATAAAACGAATAATAGGTCCACATCAAAAATTCTCCAGTGGAATACCCACCAGAAATATCCTTGCTACGTCCAAATTACCTCTAGCATCGATATTTCACAAAACCACATTCATTTTCAAAAAAATTCTTTATTTTGTACGTAAACGTTTGTCAAAAGACAAAAAAAGGTACAAGAGCCGTGAACGACCAAAAAAAAGAAGTTACAGAACCTACGGGATACACAGATGATTGATGCTGTCCAGGGCGTCCTTCCTTGCCTGGAAGGTAGCATTATCCTCGCAAGAGCCGTCATCAAAGCGTCGTCCTCTGTATGGAACATTGACGTCGGACTCCGCTGTTTGATGTCTCGGAACCTGGCCACCTGACCCTCCAGGTCATTCAGGACCTTCCTCAGAGTGTTGGCCCATTCTTCATAGCCAGCTACGCTCTCGAGGGCCGCCACTTGTCACTCTGCAACAGCCTTTACAGGGTCGAAGGCGGTATTCCAATTCAAGACTCCAGGAAGCTTCACTTTCAATACGGAGTAGAAAGCTCTGACAACTTCCTGGGCCATCTCCTCATCCTCGGTGGAGGTCGTCGGAGAAGCGGCTTGGAAAGTTTCCTCCACTTCTGGGAGGAACGCCTGACAAGAAGCCGAACCTAGCAGAGAAAACAATATACATTAGTAAACAAAAAAAGACAGAGGAAAGTACGAAAAGGTTGTAATTTTGTACCTTCGCCTTGCTCAACTCCAACTTGGACTGCGCCGTCAAACTTGGTTTCAAGGAAACCAAGAGCAGGCCCGGACTGTTCAGGGGGAATAACGTCAAGGTCCCGAGCAGCATTGGGCCTGGTTTCTTCCACAAGCTCAGCCGGAACAGGAGCGGATTCAGCAACAACCCCCTCAGCAAGCTGCTCGACCGCTCTTTCTGAAGCCAATACCGGCTCACTAACAGCTCCCTCCATAGTAGCAGATTTGGAGGGGCCGGGAATAACTTATGTCCCTCTCCTAATGGCGGGGAGTATCCCCACAAGGGGTTATTTCTCCTTGTCTACAAGGGAACACACAGACGTGGTTAGCCTCACGAGGAGCACTCAAAATTGAAGTCTAAAGATCTCATCCGAAGAGAGGCACAAAGGCAACGTACCTGCAGGAGGATAAGCCGATTGGACTTGGTTCTCATCCAGCTCTTTTATCGTAGTTCCTATTGCAGACATATCTCCCACAGATATGTCATAAGAGAAACTGATCTTCTGACCGCCATCAAGGTCTGGGCCTTCACCCTGCTCACCCCGTCGTTCAGGTCTTACAGCCGAAGAAGCCCCGCCCTCATCCAACAGTCGAGGATGAGCAGGGGACATTGTTACCACCTCCACCTCCTCAGAGAAGGAGGCACCTACCTCAGCTGCAACTTCGGGGTCCTGTGCAAAGGACAAACGTAAGGGTGAGAAAGCTGCAAAAGGCTTGACCAGAACGGCTATAGAGTCTAGGAAGGGATCTACCTCCCGGATAATAACAGCCCGTGACGCCGTTCCTCCTCTTCCAGTTTGCCGGGAGGACCTTCTCAAGGGAGGCGAGCCAGCACCCACTTCCTTGGCTCTCCTTAGGGAAACAGTTTTCATCTTTCGCTTTAAAGTTGGCTCCTGGGCCAATTCTGTTGAAGCCTTCCTCTTTTGAGGAGGATTAAGAGGAGAAGAATCATCGTCTTTCGTGTCCCCCTTTGGAGACACTGTTGGCTCCCTAAAGATAGCTTCTGTCAGCGGTACTACGGCTGGTTCTGCGGTGGGAACAGTACTTTTCTTCTTACGGCCTATCGGTGCCATTTTTGTGGGAAGGGGGTCAAACCGAGTCCCCGATATCAAGCTATGTTCACGATCATACTGAGGATGAAAAGTATTGATCTTGACGTAAAATCTGGCGGCGGCATAGCACAAATGGGTCTCGGGCTTATCCAGGGGCAGAGCAAAGGTCGCCCCCGTGCACCCGGCGTTGTTGTACATCCAAGCACGTGCCCCGTCAATCAAGCTGCCTATCGACTCCAAATACGGGCTGGAATTTCCCAAAAGGAGCTGACTATAGCCGAACTATCACGCAAAACGACTCGGCAAATACGGCTCCAGGTAGGCATGATTTCTGTTTCGGAGCACCAGATGCGATGGTCTAATATACTTAAGCCAGTGGAACGCCCCAGCAGTCAAATTGGTGGCATGGACTCCTTCATCCACTAAGATATCTCCCGCAGTACCGCTACCAGATGGAGGGGATACTCTAAAGAACTCATAGTTCTGTAAAAAGCCTAAAGCGTTTCTACAAGCAGGTATATCGGTGACGGCCCAATCTGCATCATAAAATCTACGAAGAAAGGCGTCTTCTGCCACAGAGTCTGCCACCGGCCCAGTATTCATTAGGAAAGGACAATGCAGTAGCAGCCACCCCATCAGGAAATGATACGGAAGCTCGGTCCGGACGAAGTGGGGCCTGCCATCGGGAGACACCGCATCCCTGACAAAGTCCCGCAGACCTCGTCCAGTGGCACGGACCATCGCAGAAAGCAACGCGAGACGGTGTCCAAACGCCAGCTTCACAGTCGAAAGTATCATAACCAGGCTTATTCTCTCAATGGACCCTGAACCTCCAGGGAATACGCAGTCACGAAGCCAGATCATTAAGAAAGCTGCCAACACAGCTTTCTCCGACAACGGATATTCGACTTGACGGAAGTAGTGGCCAATCGAAAACCCAGGATCATCGCTGTCCTCAGTATCCGTCGTCTCATAGTCCACCATCCGGGCCTCTATATCGAACTTAGTCACAGGTTTTAAGATCGAAAAAGAAGTCGGATCCTTCCCTTGAATGAAGACATAGCCCGTCCAGGCTCTCGTGTGGGGATTGGCCCCCTCGGTCCTCCCTTTCTTATTAATCCTATGACAGATAAGAAGGTGACAAAGCAATTCCTTGTATACATCAGTCATCTCGGAGTTTTCATTCTCCAGGTCTCGGAGTTCTTCATCACAAGGCACTTACTCTTCATAGGGCTCCGTACCCCAGGGAAGCTTCGACACTTCCTGCATTTCATGGAGAGCCAATCCTATCTCTCCAGCCGAAGTAAAGAAGGTACAACTATGAAGGTTATATAACTCGGCCAAAGAGACAAACATTGGCCAGTTGACCCTCACACCATATTGAGTGGCCCTAATAGCATAGTAAAGGCCAGTAGTCTTCAGGGCGGCTTCATACGTGGAAAGAATCCAGCCAGTTAGATTGCTCCAGAATGAAGATGGGTACTGCCAGCCTTCCATTCGCCTCTTCCCTGCGGGATACGACACACCCCTCGTCATCATCAAATGGCAAAACGTGTTAGCGGCATACGGATGGAGGTTAGTGGGAATGTCGTTCACTACGGCACCAGGTTGCAGTCCCCTCGTAGAGTAAGATGCAGAGCCCCGAACACATTTGAAAGTGTCCTTCCTTCGATCGCCTGAGTCAAACTGAATTCTCCCATAGACGATTTCGGGAATCTCAGGAGTTAGCTCCCACTTCATCCGTCATCGCACAGCTAAGGCAGTGAAAGGAGACAAAAGATACTGGCGTTCTATCGACGGCAGCCATATCATCTGATTTTCCAGACTGATCACCATGGGGTTTCTCAAACGTATGGTCTCGCCATTTTCAAAACCTATACTATCACCAAACAGAAAGTACAGTTTTTTAAAGCGACGTGCCCCTTCACGTACGAACTTCTCATCATTAATCATCTGCGGCAAGAAAGTCTTATCATGTTCAAGTATAGCGAGGGTCCGCTCCATGGGCTGATTCTGACTAATCTTGGCCTGAACCGCGCTGAGCATATCTGTTATGGGACTGGTATCAAGGGCCTGATAAGCGGAGCCGAAAGGGATTCCGTTAAACTCTGGGACAAACATGTTTACTGCAAGGGAAGAAAGAAAGTCAGACTCAGAAAATTACAGAAAAAACTAAGTCTTGAAGACTCCTATGCGCCCAAAGGGCTATGCGTCCAAAGGGCTATGCGCCCAAAGGGATATGCGCCCAAAGCAAGACATGCGGGCGCATAACACACGAACAGTGCGTGGGCGCATAACATGCCACTGCTTAGAGGGCGCATAACATGGCAACACGTGGGCGCATAGTGCAACACAGTGTTGGCGCATGACTTCTGTGGGCGCATAATGATGCTCACAGAAGTATGTTGCCTTAGGCACAAGCGCCCGGGCAGAAGAAAAGTCCGAGCGTCACAAATTAATGCTCGGGACTTTATTTTTTGAAGCATGCCCTCACCCAAAATCGGGTCCTAGACTGCCGAGGACGCTGTCGCGGGAGGAGAGTCACTCGGCGCAGCCCCCTTGCCCTTCGCGGATCTCTTGGCGACCTTGGGAGACATGATCCTCAAAGAAAGAAGACGAAGAGTTTTCTAAAAACTTCAATGAGAAGGGAATAATGAACTTTCTCTCTCCTTCAGGGCCTATTTATAGGCACGGTTCACTTCCTATGCGCCCACTTGCTGTATGTGCCCATGCGCCCATTGCATTGTATGCGCCCACAACGGCCTATGCGCCTACGTGAAGAATCAGCTTCCTGTACACTATATGACTGTCCCTTGCTCACGTAGATGATGTATGAAGGATGGACCACTTCAAATTTCGTTCCGATGAATCTGTAAGTTCGGATTTTGAGAAAAATCTCAACAGTCGTATCTTCCTGACAGGCTGGCCAAATACTATGCGCCCAAAGGAGAGAGCCGTGCTATACGCCCATTGCATCACGAGAAGACGATCCATGCTTCTTTCAAAGTATTTCGAACTTGTTCAAGTATCGAAAACTTTAAAGGGGATCTTGTAGAAGCATGAAAAAATTTCAGCAAATGAAGCCCCATGCACCCAAGTTAGTGTAGCTCCATGCGCCCAAGTCAGTGTAGCTCCATGCGCCCAAGTCAGTGTAGCTCCATGTGCCCAGTCAAGTGTAGCTCCATGCGTCCAGTCAGTGAAGCTTTATGCGCCCAAGACTAGTTCCTCCGAAAGGAGGGCGCATAGCCTAAGACATGGCTATGTGCCCAAGCCTGACCCAGTCAAAGCCATGATCAAAACATGTACCGAAGCACACGGCCACGTCAGTCTCCACGAGCATTCGTGCACCAAAGCATGCGGCCACGTTAACACCACGACCAACCTATGATCTCGCAGCCTGTATGCGTCCACATCCTATGCGCCCAAAGCAGGACTATGCGCCCACATAAAAACTAGCGTGTTTCCTCATGTGGGCGCATAACACCATTCCAGCTCAAGAACGACTATAAAAGGGAGGCCTCATCCCTCTTCAAACACACAGAACGGATAGCATTTTCAAGAGCCAAATTGCTGCACTTCTTGCCAGTAAGCCGAGAGTTAGCAATTTTCTTAGGTTTTCTCCCACTTTTGTAATCGGAGTGTCAACGGAGTAAAGGAGCAACTGCCGCTCGATCTCCATCGTCTCATTCTCCAGAATTTTTTTTTGTACTCGGGGATCCTCAGCGCAGTATCTCTCAGGCGTACTCGATTTGTGGTGCCTTGTGCCAATAAAAGAAAATACAATATTTTTTTCTTCTTTTTTGTGTGTGTCCACAGAGGACGCTTATATATATGGGAGCTTCAAGTTCGGACACGAAGGTGGGCAGGTTCAGGAGTTTGAATCTTGTGAGAACCGCACCGTCCGCTTGGTTAGGCCAGTCAAGGGTGTCACGACCCGTACCTACTGTGAGGGTACGAGTGCGTAACAACGCCCAGCCTATGCCGCAGTGTCGGCGGTAGAACGTTATCCTAGGTCATAATATCTAACAATATAATGCTAAGCAGTTTATACTCCCCGAATGGGGGTGACATAGCAGAATGTAAACTCAATCACAACTAAGGAAGAAGAAACACGAAATGATATAGAACTCAAAGAAATACAGATGATCAGAAGAGTTTAAGATAACATCTCAGCAAACATCCAGAAATACAAGTCTCAACTACTGAATATGAAAGAATATATACAATCCAGATCTCAATGACAGAAATAAAGCCTAACTAAGCTAGTCCCAAGACAACATAAGTAAGATAAAGCCTAACTAAACTAGTCTACGCAGTAGGGGTAATGTCATCAGCTAGAGCTGGGTCCTCCTGAGAGTCCAGCACACAAGTGTCGTCTAGGGCTGTCCCATAGAAGGTGTCAACACCAGCCTCATCCTCGTCCTCTGTAAACATTCAACGGTGCCGAATCAGGACGGAGCGAGCACAATACATCTCAACAGTTCATAGCAGGTTAGAAAATATAATCATGCATTAAAGTAAGATACAGGAACTGAAAGAAAGTACAGAATGTAAACAAAGAAAGAACTGTAATAGAAATATCTACTATAAATAGAGAACTAACAGTGGCTAGTGAGTCAGAGTACAATATAGACATGTGAATAGCATAGAAGATTCTGGGAACTATACTATGGAGTGATTCTGGGAACTACAGTACTTGGATATTATTCACATGTCCACTTCTACTCTCCCGTACTCCCAATCAATACATAAGGATCCAGCCAGGTTATGTTATGATCCATGCAATGGCCCACAAGGGGTGATACATGGTAGGCCCATAAATGGGTAATTCTGGGAATGCCCATAAATGGGTGATTCAAGGAAGACTCTGTGATCATGAGAGTACATGTCACAAGTGATCAATGAACCATGAAGCATAGTGATACACCATGTAAGTAAAACGCACAGAACATGTAGTATCTGATGCTCCCTGAGGGGATAACATCTCAAGAAGGGATCCATATAGTACTAATCCGTGTGACCAACGTGACAGTATCAAGTAAAGTAATTTAAAGCAGGAAAATAATTCTAAATAGGATATGAAATGATCAGCGAATGTACTCGCCTGTATCCTGAGTATCTGAAGAATATCTACTGTCCGAGGAGTGGTGTCTGTCTCCTATAGAACAGTACAAGTCACAACAAGTCCAAAATGGTAATATGAAGTTCTACTATGCATTCTACATGATTTTAGGTCAATCTAGACCCAAGTCAACTTTTGGTCAACTCTGGTCAACTAGACTAGTCAAACTAGGTCAACTAGGTCAAGCCTAAGCCAAACAAGTCTCACTAAGCCTAACCAGCCTAGTCTAGCAAGCACACACCAATCACAAGGCTATACAAGCCAACACCACAAGTTATATATATAATGTATATATAGGTATTCAATATAGGCACTCTATATTAGGCTTACAATATTAGGCATTCATTAGCTATATATAGTACATAACATTTATGTGCATACATGCATTCATACAGGGATTTCCTATCTTACTTGCATATATACCATACAATCATATATTTATGTGCATAGCCCTATATACTAGCATCTCATATATAGGAGGAAAGGAAGAGATTAGCAAGGGTGATTTAACATGTATATAGGCTACATCATGTATCATATATTTTGATATCTATATATAGAGAGAGGCAAGGGAAAGGGAAAATCCATGTGTGTGTGTGTGTGTGTGTCTACAATCCTAGGTTGAGTGAATGTGTAGGTGACAGAAATATGAGAGTGTGTATGTATATGTGTGTAAGATCATGAGAGTGTGTAGATGTGTTTGAGGGAAAAATCAGTGAGGATATGTGTGTATAGTGTCAATATGGCATTTGAGCATGTGAGCATGTGAAATGAGCATGAGTGTGTATACATACATAAACCTGTGTGTATAGGAGCCCAAAACAGTGTACCAGTGTACATGGAAATGACAGGGTGTGTAAACTTGTGAAATCTCAGGTTCATGTGTGTGTGACAGGGAGTGAAACAGTGTGTGTAGTGACTGCATTTGTGTACATGTGTGTGTATGAGTTCTAAAGTGACAGGAATATGCATACTAGAGTGTGTGTGTTAATGTTCATATATGTGTGTGTAGGACCTGGTGACAGTGTTCAGTAGGAACTTGTTAACAGTGCGTACTAGGGAAAATAGTGAAGGAATTTCATAAAACAGTGTGTGTGTGTGTGTGTATGTTCCAGTGTGTGTGTAGGATGTGTGTGTCTGTGTGTGCCACAGGAATCCCAAGACAGGGACTGGACAGTGAACCACTAAGGCAAATCACATGTCCATTGTGGACAGATAATTGTGTGCTAGAGTGAAAACATGTGTGGGTGAACATGATTGATAATTGAACCTGTGTGTCACACATTCAAAACAGTTTCCAATATCAAAATCCAATTTGAAACCTAAAACATATCACAAATCAGTATCCCATATTGTAGTAATATAGTTACACATGTACATGGATTAAATGGAAATCAAACTTCAGTTTTAAGAAAATAGGAATTAAAGTTAGAATATGTATCCATGACTGTGTATCAGTCCAACCCCTTTACAGCCCAATCCACATGTCGAATCTCATAAACTCAATGCAAAACCTATCTAACTTGTAAAATCAATCTAACAGGTACTAATACATATGTAGTTGAGCTAATTCCTATATTTAACAGCATTTAAACAGTAAAAACAAACAATTTAAACCCAGAAAATCAATCTCAGTTTAGTATATCAGATTTATTGGGAATTTCATGAATTAGAAATCGATAAACCATCAAAATTGAAACCTAACATGATCATTATCTAGCACACATGTAGGTGAACTTAATCTAACATTAATAATCATTAAAACCAGTTTAAAAATGCCATTTAAACCCAAGAAGAACTGAAACAGGGAGGTATCAGTCGGGTATCAGTCCCTTATTGGGAATCAATGATTCGAACTCAATTAAACATCAAATTTATAATTAAAGAGTTGGTAATTAGTGTAGCATATGTGTAAGTGTCCTGAGAGTCATTTCGTGTCCAAAAACATGACACGAACCGTGTCCAATCGCAACACACAAATACGGACACAAACTGTGCACACAATCATCGTGCACGTATGCACGTCATTCGTGGACACGACACGACATGAATTAGGTCATGTGCCCATGCCTATAGGTTCGCCTAGGATAGGGCTAAGTGTCTAGGGTCCTGATATGTGTCCAATACGTGTCTACAGTGGACATGAACTCGTGTTGTGCGCGTGTCTGTGCGTGTTTCAGCCGCCAGCGTGCGACAGCACGTGTCAGTGCGGGCGCCATTGTGCCGCGTGTAATCAACCATCTGCTCCCAAATTTTGGGAGCATGATGTCAGACATTGCCCCTCACTCCACACAAAAATTCATGTCCCGAAGTGTCCTGTATCATGAGTTATAGACCCCGATAGGCAGGACACAGGCGTGGGATTCGTGCACGTGTCCAAATCTAAAAACTCGACACAAACCGACACAAAATACATAACACCCTTCACAAAATTTCATACACACACCTAGATCTACATATCTATGTAATTAGAATTTCAAAATTCGAAAATAAAATCCTCAGAGGCATTTAATCAAACACCTACACAACACTTATGACACGTGTCCGATATGGACAACAAACGGACACGAAATCGACCCAAACTTCAGGGACAGCTAGGGGACTCCTAGATCTAGCCCTAAATGCAAAGAAAACGAAATATTAATGCAATTTGTGCAGTTTTACCTATAGGTGCAAAAAGCTTGAAAAAGCTCCAAATGGGGGATTCCTCCTTGCTAGCCAACTCTCCCAAATTGTCCACAAACTAAGATTATCCTCCATGAACAGCAAGAGGGAGACAATTAGAATCTAATACAAGTGGTTTGGAAGAAAAAGGAATTAAAATAGATTTGATATGAATTTCTAAAATTGGGGATTTACCTCTTTCTAAACTTGAGATCTATTTCCAAGGGAGGCTAACCCTAAATGAAGGAGGCATTAAATAGGGTGGGATTCCCTAGGTGGCTGGCCATAAATGCTAGGGTTAGGGTTTCTAGTTAGTTGTGGGCTTGGGCTCTCCCTAAGACAAGTTACATCTAAGTTTCTAAGGGCCCATTCTCTATAATCAATTCTCATGACTAAAACTACTATTTGATTTCTAACTTGATAATTTCTACCCTCAACTTAAGTTAACCATCCTACTTAGCCTATGGGTTAAGTCTAAGCTTCTAGGTTAGGCTTCACTAGGCTAAAACCAATCATAGCACATAGCACTTATTTAAATAATAATAAATTCACACAAATTCCAATAAATCATAATAAATTCAAATAAATCCTAAAATGACCAAGATACCCTCTACGCTAAAATGTACTAATTAAACATCCAAATCACATGGCTAGACTCTAGGTCAACAGTCTCTAAGGTTACACTAGCAAAACACCAAAATTATATGTCATGATTTTAAATAGTTTAAAAATGATTAAAAATCACCAAAAATCATAGTATGAAATAAATATCAATAAATAATAATTATAATTACAAAATTTCAAAATTATCCTCATCTGAAAAACTGGGTGTTACAATTCTACCCACCTTAGAAAAATTTCGTCCTCGAAATTAAGATGTTCGCACCCCCTTCTAAGTCAACATAGTCAAGGGTCAATCACTAGTCAATTTTCTCAACATCCTAGTACTTGGTCATCAGCTGGTCAACTTCTTAGGATTTTACCTATGCTAGCTACCTAAGTATTGGCAACCAGAATTTAGCAAAAAGAGAACTCTATAATAGGCTAGCTCTTAACTTTCCAATCCTATCAAGTCACCCATAACTAAGTACCTACAAGCTAAGCACACCAATCCCAAATACCACATATATATGCTCAAGAACGACAACCCATCACATATATCCTAAGTATATCATCTATATATGTATATGACTGATCAACCAAGGGTTAAAGTAGACTAAACTCATAAGGGACTGAAACAAAAGCTTAGAATTAGGCTAAGGATGAATGGTATGAAACATCAATATTGGCAAAAGGGAATGATGCTAAGGAGACTAAAATTTATAAGCTAAAGGACAGGACATTTGGGTCCACTTGTATAGTCAATGTGAAAGAAAACCTACATGGTGACTGAAATATGCCTCTAGATCAACCTGGGCTCTCCTTCCTATCTGCAGGACAGTGGTCTGAAGAAGTGAACCAAACTGGTATACAGGGAATGCAATAGGCAGTATACTACAAATGAGTGCAGGCTACATACCAATCAAAATACATTACTTATATACAAGCTATATATATATATATATGCTTTACCCTCATCACCTCAACTCTACTCAAAGTCTAATAACACCAACTCCCTACCACATGCCTATCTCTCCAAAAAAAGGTCAGATACTGCAGGGTGTGTTGGGACAGAACAGTGGTCAAGGGAGAACTCTTATCAACAACCCACATTATATCCCCAATGAATGCAACTGTCCTAAAAGGACTGAACAACCCTGCCCAAAAAGGTTTTGTAGGACAGGTACTGCAGGTTATAATGAAGGGTATTGTAAGGCTATCAAGTAAGGTAAATGCTAAGAGATACAGTAGGTCACCATGTACAGGAGTAAGGATGAGTGCAGTGAACAACTTGTACAAGTCTGAACCAAGGGGACAGGGTATCTAGTGAAGGGTCTACACACTGCCTATAAAGGTTGATCAAACATGACTGAACTCAACACAAAGAGAACTTAACTAAAATATAAAACTGAACCAAATATAGGCTAATCAACATGTCAATACCCTATTCAACAATGACCTATAGATACCAACCAACCCATATTCCATATGCCAATATCATCTGCAATCTATATGTATATAGGCCTCTCAGTCTTAGGTGAACTACAACTATACTCAAGGACAGGCTCTGGTCATGGGTGCCTCACTAGAAAAAGGTAAGGAAAGAAATAATCATAAAGGCTGCAAGGCATACTAACATCCTATACGTAACTGGTTGATATTATAAATAACATAGGAATCACCTACACTGTGTTACTATTCTAATACCAATGCTAACTATCATCCCCAGGGTACAGGCACTCTACAAGTCATCATATCATTATACTATGAAGGAACCACGTATGAATAAGCTCTACAAAACTAAATATCACTACTCCTAAGTTATTTATAACAACAGAAGGGTATGATGTTTAAAACCTTCTCAAGATACAATCTGTTAATCATATGCGTTTGTCCAAAATTATGTTACTCAGAGTCTTCGTCATGCTAGTGAGCAAGGCTACGATAATCACAGATTCCTTGACTAAGGTACGTACCTCTAGGTTCATGGTATTTAAAATTTTCGTATTGCCGCATGCGACGGCAAAAACCTTAAATTCCCATACCCAAGAAATACATCCAAAATCTGACTACATGTCCTCACTATGCCAACTAACACGACTATCGAAGATTCTAGATCCCATAACTGAGGTGACCTAGCCCATATGATTTTCTTAGAAGAAAAACAAACATAACAAAAGAGCAACATGACAAAATTAATCAATCAACAAGGAACAGATGGAATCAGATTTCAAGGTAGTTATAAAAGACAATTACGGGAATGGAATCGAGAAGAACGAAACTTGCAACAAGATCTCCAATGGTCTGTGCATCCTCGACTGTCCTGACGATAGCTCGCCCCTGCTGGTTTCCCCTGGTCTGCTGCTGATGCTGCATGAACCGCTACTGCTGAGAGAAATCGGGAATGACGGGAAAAGTCTCTGTACAGACAGAGGTGTACCTCCAATGTAGCAGAAATGCCAATCTGAGTCGGCACAACAGAAGCTGTGGTCTCGAGGCCCTGATGAACAGGACGAGAGGTGGCCAGCCTCTCGATAGTATCCTCCAAACCGGAGAGATGAGATCATGTCTTCATAACCATCATGAAGACAGATCAAAACAAGAAGCAATTTCTGAGAATAAAGCGAAAATTCAAACGGGGACAGTTTATATTCAAGGGAAGTCAATAAGCAACAATTTAGATAAGGGAATCTGATTAAGAGTTTTTCCTAATGTGATTGAGTACCTTCAAAAATATCCTAATCCTACTGCAGGTTGTAGTGGTACTCTAGTTCGAATACCACTACACAAACTCGACCTGCATGGGCCACCACTAAAAACGTGTCATGACCCGCACCCACTGTGAGGGTACGAGTGCGTAACAACGCCCAGCCTACGCCGCAGTGTCGGCAGTAGAACGCTGTCCTAGTCACAACATCTAACAATATAATGCTAAGCAGTTTATACTCCCCGAATGGGGATGACATAGCAGAATATAAACTCAATCACAACTAAGGAAGAAAAAACACGAAATGATATAGAACTCAAAGAAATACAGATGATCATAAGAGTCTAAGATAACATCTCAGCAAACATCCAGAAATACAAGTCTCAACTACTGAATATGAAAGAATATATACAATCCAGATCTCAATGACAGAAATAAAGCCTAACTAAGCTAGTCCCAAGACAACATAAGTAAGATAAAGCCTAACTAAACTAGTCTAGGCAGTAGGGGTAATGTCATCAGCTAGAGCTGGGTCCTCCTGAGAGTCCAGCTCACAAGTGTCGTCTAGGGCTGTCCCATAGAAGGTGTCAACACCAGCCTCATCTTCGTCCTCTGTAAACATTCAACGGTGCCCAATCAGGACGGAGCGAGCACAATACATCTCAACAGTTCATAGCAGGTTAGTGTTAGGGTTATATACTAAAAGTATCACTTTTGTAGTAACCTTATTTTCTTAAATTTTGAGTGAGAATCATATGGGCAAATGTTTGTATATTGTATTTGTTACAAGTGTTAATGTAAATGTCTGATATTCTATATTGTAGATAATATAGTGTGTGGTGTCACACAGAAGATCATATTATCAGTTTTCTATGGAGTATATAAATAGTTCACAACCTAGATGGACTTGGACAATCTATTGGAAAGGTTATAGTGTAATCTGGTATTAGTCTATCTTGACTATAGGTTTACACTAGTACACTTTGTATGTATTGAACAGGACTACTTGAGGTTGTTCTCTTTATACTGACTACATAAGAGAACAAACACCTCTGTTTTTATGGATGCTTGTGCTCTTAATCCGGATATAATAACGGACATGTATATGCAGTGTGCATTATTTTGACTCATAAAAGAGTGAGATTCATTATGGATCAACAACCTCTATGAATTGGATAATAACATTGTATGTATGATGGGCTGTTGATTATAAATGGAATCCATGTCCCGATACATCGGATTGATGATGTCCCCTTAAGGAGCTCATAAGGATTGTCATGTAAACCCTGCAGGTGGATTATATCCGACATGACAAATAAAGTTGAGCGGTACTACTTAAGGATAAAAGATGTCGAATCAATATAGTTGTCAGTAACTTAATTTGATCGACGGACATACGATATCTTAACATGGGGAGCCAAACGAGCATATAATAAAAGGAGCCCACAAACATAATTTGGGATTAGGGAGGTAGTGCAACAATAGCTCATTAGTGGACCGAGCTATTGTTAATGGGCCTGGATTGTGTGTTCGGGCTGAACATGGGATATCTAGATTTTGGATTCGGATAGTTGAGGACGGAGCAGCAAAGATGACCATAATAGTTGGATATTTTCTCTTATTTTTGTCATTTTGCTTTTTATGATTATGCATGTTTATTATTGTGTGGTTGTTTTTTTGAAAAACCAAGCCTACATTAATAATGGACAACATGGACATAATATCAACTAGTAGAAAAACCCTCATTGTTAAATAATTAAGTGGGAGAGGATTTTTGTTTAGTATAAATCCTATGGTCTCCATTACTGGTTTGTAGGTGATGTAATTATACTTGCGTGTTGACTTTAGTGCTTTCCTACATATCGGATGAGTATAATTATGGATCACCAGTACAAACTTCCTTAGGGATAATTGTAGAAAGTTACCTAGTATGTGTTCACTTTTCTATCTGAAGGAACTCATTACAAGGTAATGGACTTAGTATTAAGTAATGGTATACACTTAGATACAAATAATGGTATCCTCCCCATCGGAGTCACTGCTATTATTTGTATGACTAGAGCAAGACCAGCATATTAATTTTATTTGTCATAAAGTTATATTGACATGATAGTAAAATTAATAAGAAAAATCTACTTGAACAAAGTTGAATTTGTATACGTCCACACTATCGTGGCATGCTAAATTCATGGTGTTCAAGGTGTTGGTGAATTTCTTATTATTGTTTTGAGGGAATCAATATTTAGTTAATTCAAAAAGTTTTTTTTGCCCTACATAATTTTATTTATGTGATTCTCAGGATTTCAAAATTAGGTTTTTTCAGTCCACTTATGGTGATTCTTAAAGAAAATAAACTTACTGGACCTAATTATATTGACTGAAAACGTAATTTGGATATTGTTCTGACTGCTAAGGAGTACAAATATGTACTTATTGAGGAATGCCCACCTAAGCCTGATGCAAACTCTGATGAAGAGGTCAAAGAGGCTTATAAGAAGTAGAAAAAGGCAGATGAGATGGCGCGGTGTTATATTCTGGCATCTATGTCAAATGTACTGCAACATCAGCATCAGGCCATAGCCACTGCTTATGACATAATGTATAACCTCCACTACAAGAAATATGTACATTATTAGCGCGAAAAATCTGCTATCATACGTATTACATAGCGTTTTCATAAATGCTATGTCATCGGCAGCTATCTTAGGTTCCACCCATATGATAGCGTTTTTCTAAAATGCTACGACAGGTTCAGATACAATAGCAATATCTGAATGCCTTAATTTTCTTTATTATGGCACATCCGTTTTATGTTAAAAACTTGATGACAATTCATATTTTGTGCTATGATAGGACGTTCTACAATAGCAAGTTTTTATTGTTTTAAAATATTTTGTTATAGCGTTAATTAATTATATCACGGCTAAAGTTTCGTGCTATAATATATGATTATAACAGTTTTTTTTTTTTTGCTATTAAACGTATTTTCATTCAATAAGAACCTGTTTTACGTATCTATTGTAATATTAGAGAACCTGTTTCACATGATATAAATAAGAACCTGTTTTACACAAATAAGATCATTCATAACACAAGTCTAAAACCAATCCAACATACATAACACAAGTCTTGAGTTTCATTCAACATACATAACATAGGTTTGAATCCAAAATACACAAGTCATAAGTTCATAAGTTCATAAGTTCATAAGTCTAGCTAACTCGGACCAAAGTTTGTTCATTCCCCTGCAAAAAAAGCAACAAGGTCTTACATCAGTTCAATATTAACAAGAAAAGATAAAATAATTCACTGATGCTCTACAGAGCATTTATGAATTATTACTTAGAAAAATACTTTTGACGCAGAGAAGCTACAATCAACCGGGCATTGCTTCATAAAATTCAAATACTGTATCTGATGGGAGGAAAAAAAACCCAGCAAAGACGGTTCAAGTAAACAGTAGAACTAACCTGACCAACCCCGGCAAGAAGGAAACGTCCGAACTTTGCAAAAGTGAGAGAATTTACGAACCCAACCTGTCGTCATCAAATTCTTGGAAATTAACCTTAGAGACTTGGAGAGATTATGTTAAATGCTTGAAACATCATCAAATTGAAATAAAAGAACAGAGAAATCATCTCGCACAACACAATCCAATTTTATTATATGACCTGATTATATCGATTACTCTCATTTTATCACAAACACAACAAGCAGGATGAATACAAAAACAAGAAGAACAAACAAGTTTGTATCACAAAGATGGATTCAACAATGCAGCACAATTATTAACAAGATGGCTCCTAATAGCATGAACAAGAAAAAAAATCATAACACAATCAATTTTATTACAAGGTAACTTTAATTATACCAATTACTTTCGTTTTATCACAAACACAGCACAACAAGCAGGCATGAACATAAAAGCAACGTGTCATCCAGCCTCCACCTAGCTACTAACACGGAAAAAAAAACGAGCATGAACATAAAAGCAACATGAACAAACAAGCGTCACAAAGGTGGATTCAGCTTATGCTTCACAGCTATAAACAAGAAGGGTCCTCCAGACTCCACCTAGCTACTAGCATGAAAAGAAAAAAAGAACTAATTACAGCAAGAGAGAGAGAGAGAGAGAGAGAGAGAGAGAGAGGGTTCTCAATACTGACAAATTTATAACTGTAAATCTTAAGTTCGTCTTGATGCTCTCAGAGTACACCCAATTGTCAGTCAATTTCGAGATAAAGTTGGTACTAAGATCCTGGCCACAAATGCTTAAGCAAGGGGCCTAGTATGGTAGCTGCAAGTTAGGGATCCTTCTTTATTAATCACTACAAACAAAAATCATGCAGTTCAAGAGCTAGATTCCAAACTTTCTTGAGTGTCTACAGATGATAATCCATTTCTTTTACAAATACATTCATTTCTATTGCATTGATTTTAAGCCAGGAATAAAGCCAAAGGACCAAATGAAATGCATTTCCCTGGGGAAGCCAATCATTAACAATCCGAAACTTATAGAAAATCCAAAGAACCAAAGAAAGTTATTCTTGCCCCACTCCCAAGAGATTAAATACTCAAAGGTATTGATATTATAACTGGAAAATACAGTATGTTGTTGTTTTGAAGACTCCCCCAGCCTCGTATAAATCTCCATTTGCCCATGACAATGTCATAGCTAAGTTCGAAAATCTTCAATCATGTCATGGACACCCCTTTCCACAGTGTTGCATCCTTATTGACGCACAAATCATATGCTACAATGTGATCCTTTAAGTGTGCCGTCACTAGGAATAATGGCATTGGCACCTTCCATCCTCCTTAAATATTCATGAGCATACTTCAAAAGAAACTATGGGATTGTCATACCTCCTCTCTTTGGCTTAATGTGTAATAGAGATTAATGAGAATAGGGTCATGAAAGAAAAGGTGATGAAAATAACAGGCATATAAAGAAAGGGAAAGCATTTTTGCTTGTAGAGGGGATGTGATCACCCAGGCAAGCAGCCCTGGGACGAAAAGATTTGGAGTACTCGTGCAGGCGTTCCGAAGTCTTTATTGTTCTGTGTCATCTTACCACCTCAAGGCTCCTTATATTCTAGGGGAACTTGGAGACTGCACCGTGGTCGCATGAGCTTAAGGCATATATGAGGGATCATTGCCTTAAGGGTGCTCTATGTTTTATGCCTACTGATCGCCTAGGTTTTATGGCACGACCCTCTCATGATCAAAGCTACTTTAGATATGTATATAGTCCATGTCATAATTTTACCATGATTTTTTTCCAAAGAGTAGCCATGTAATTACCTGTAACATGTTCATATTGTATTAAACCTAACATGTAGATGAATTTGCCCAAAAGGATGAACCGTAATTTGATTGGAAACTTAACAGAAGTAGGGTGTTATAGTATACAAACATGAACACAATTGCCACCACTTTAGTATTAGGGCTTGTTAAATATATGCTTGAACAGCAATTAAGAAACATTAACCATAGTTAGAATGGAATACCACTGGATAACTAAATAAAGGCTGGATGCATCTATCATCACTTCTGATTGCCCATAGACGAACAACACCGTTGCCAGCTCCAGATGCAGCAAGATCACTACCTCTACAAACAGCCACCGAACTCACCCATGACTGGGCTGAAGAACAGCCGACAACTTTGCCAAAGCCATTTTCTGAAACAAAGAGCATAAACAATTACTTTGCGAATGCAGTACAAATGTTAAGATGATGGCAAGCCACGCACAAATAAACAAAGATATAAGACAACAAAAGATTATTTTATTGTCTAAGACTCCAACTTAGAGAGATGTACAAGACCTACATGAAAGATGAATTTAGGCTATTGATCCAATCCATTTAGCACTATTAAGTGCAATGCAAATAGATGCTCTTACCTTTCTTATAACCATTAGGGACCTCTTCCTTATTCTCTTTAGGTGATTGATCATAATTTAATAACAGAGAATGTGCATTTTTTGTAATATGTGTTGGCTTCTTCCGCAACGCACTCCAATATTCAATACTTCCATCATCTGAGCCTGATAAGAACTCGCTGTCATTAATGAAACAACAACATTCTGAAGATGATGGAGCCCGGAAGAGTAACCGTTTAGCATCTGCAACCTATTACATAAAAGCAAACGTTAGTAGCAATACAGGCAGGAACATTACTTTTGGGTTTTAAGTATTTTACAACAGACATCATAAATATCAAAATATCATCAAAGTAACAGCTATTAGACAGCTCTCTTTCCTCTTCTGTTATGCCACTAATGGTCAGGCAACTCCAAAAGATTCCATGTTGGCTACTTAGTATTTTACTATGTCGAAATAATTTATTTGAACCTATTTTAGAAACCTAAGCAGCTAAATACAGTTCCCAGTTCTGGACCTCGAGTGTAACAGGTACATATGAATATTGTTTCCAATCTTAATTACTAGGCATTTTCCAATAGCAAGGCTTTGAGTGCTCTTTTGACCATTGGACTCACCTTGCATCCAAATCAAAGAATTAATTAGAGAAAGATAGCTTTCCAGATAATTTACTTCTGCCAAATAGTCTATATCCAAGGTTTCAAGAATTGGGATTTGTCCTAGATGTTCTGAGGATATTAGTTCAGTGCCATTAGAAGCAAGGTTCACAATATTGGTATAGGTTTCGGAGTCTCAGACCCTTCCTATTGAGTATCTGGTGGTTGTGGTTTCGGCAGTTTCAACGATTATTGGATTTTTCATTTCGGAAAGGCCAAAAATGATAAAAGAGTATTTTAACATATTTTATATTTTGTTTTTCTTTAGTTTTAAATGGAAACATATTCAACATTGCTAAATTGTTCAAACGCAATAGATATTATTGTTTATTTACTTGTCCTTAGACATTGTACAACCATAAAAAATAGTTTTGAAGGGAATAATATTAATATGGATGAGTGTTACGAATTTATTGATATACAACTTTAACCAATGGTAATAGTTACCGTGTGTCGATAAGGATATCGACACACTAAACAATTGTCGATCTTCGGCACAACTGAATCATTATGTAGACACTCATTTTCGACTCTCTCTCTCTCTCTCTCTCAATTTTTCTTTGTCGAATTGAATTAATTGGGAAAGAGACCCCAACACTGATCGGTGTCGGTAGCCGGCAGTATTGGAAAGGGACATGCCAAAACAGATACAATTCGGCCAATCCCGATACATATTGGTATCGGCCGATACTGAAACTATGATTAGAAGGGCAACTAGAGCATAATAAAAGCAAAAAGAACAAAGTAGAGAATTTACCTTCCCAACTATGCAGATATCTATTATGTTATCATTATTTTTCCTCAAATGTTTTCCACTATCTATTCCAAGGAAAGACAAATACCTTATAAAGTTGGACAGTCCGATCATGCCCTGCAGTCAAAATTTGTTCCTTGCGTAGACAATCAATTGTAAGTATTTCACTTTGATGTCCATGTAGAGTGTCCATGTGAGTTCGGTCTTCTACATTCCATAGCTTAATTTGTCGATCAAAAGACCCAGAAAAGAGTTGTGGGGTTCCCTGCCTGAAAGTAAGACAAGAGACGGGTCCTCTATGACCATGGAAGGCCTGTTAAGAAAGATATTAATGATTAGAAATCAAAACAATGAATTTGCAAAGTTGGACATGCATTCTGGTAGGCCATTACACTTATAAAACTACTTGATCTCTACAAGAACTTGTAAATGCAGTGCATGCAAATTGGTTGGTCCTATTAAACTATAAAAGAGGCACTACCACTTAATACAGTTGTATTATGAAGAGACAATGAGTTTTATGTATTAAGAGAACATGTTTGGCCAACTGCAGACTTGATTATTTTGTATACCATCTACAGAGTTGCTTTTAGAAATTATACATCAATGTAAAGTTTTAACTAAAAGCAGTATGTCAGGACATGATACATATCAACACATCTTGCAGAAGAATGTTCAAAATTTCAAACATATAAAACCAAAACATAGTTATAAATGAGAACCTGAATGTGCTCCCTTGTGCGTGTGTCCCATAGATGGACATGACAATCTAACCCGCCAGTAGCCAAATACCTACCATCTGGGCTGACAGCTAAGGCTAATACGTGCTTACTTCTCTTTGCAGAGGGATTTTGAGGAGCTTTAGAGTGATGTGAAATCAAAATGTCCTCACTGGGCCACAAATACTTCTCACTTTTACCACTCTCAACATCCCAATGCACAACGTATCCATCTTTAGATGCTGAAAACCCCCTGGTATCATCCTCAGACAAAGTAATAGATGTAACAGACTGCCGGTGTTTAACTTAAGGTATATCAGCTCATCTACTTGGCCAATACATGATATACCAGGATCCATTATTTAAAGATAGGCAGAGCGCCCAGTTAAGGAAGGGCTAACTGAATAATTTCTCTGGTGCACATAAATTTTACCCTGACGAGAAAGATTGCAAATATAGAATCAGCCACTGGAGTTATAAAAAATACAAGATTTTATTTTAAGAAAATGAGCTAGACTGAGAAAATGAGAAAACCATGTGGCACATAAACCACAACCAAACCAAATGAGTTTTTGCTATGGTAAAATCTAATAAAATCTACATTGATACTAAGGTTATGACTTATGATACGAAACAGGGGATTCCTCAGAATAAGCAGTCTGTAAAAAAAATCAACAAAGTGCAAGTTACCACGGGCATGTCAGAATATATTGCTTTAGGACAAATACGACTCTTTCCATACCATCATATCACTAGTGCAGAAATCAGGTGGTATCGGTACTAGCGATGAACTGCAGCTGACACATGCGCTTTGGCTGTAAGCCGGATTGTAAAAGACGAAGCTGCAATTGCAGCAGCAGATGGTTCTTCCACCCACTTCACTTTGGTTTTTAGTACTGATCTTGGATTGCAATTATGTTGCTTTTTGATAAGGTCTGTGTATTTTCTCTGTAAAAAATGTAATGAGTATACTCATTGTGAGCACTCTTGTTAGAAAATACTTTTTATCTCTGTTGAAAACTAGTATTGGAAGATGAATTGAGTTTGAAAGAAGCCCATCAACTATGATACAAATCATAGAGGGGAACGCCGTCACTCAGAAATAAGCAGTACACACATTCTCTCTTCACAAAAAGATGCAGCAAGAAGAACAAAAAAGATTCAAAATTTAGGATCAGCTATGATATAACTCACTTCATACAAGATTTTTTTCAAAAAAACATACCATAAAAAAACCCTACTTGGAGATAGGTTATGACACGGAAAAGCAGATTCAGCATTGTGCCACATATCAGGCACGAATGGGACACTCCAAATGCAATAGGAGTCTAGGACACACCAAAACTGGGCTGTGTCGGAATTGTTTTGTGTCTTATTGGTGTCCGTCAACACAGCTTCTTTCTTACAATAAATTCAGTAATAATAAAAAATAAAGTTTGAAATTTAAAATCAGACTGTAATTTCAAAAGCAAAGAGCTTCCTTTTCCAGAATCGAGACTCGAAAAATTGGTGAAGTGAGAAGATACAGACACTCTAGAACCGGTGCAATCGTAGTATTCGTCTCCGTGCAACATATAAATTCAATAATTAGAAGAACCAAACTTGGAGAAAGATGGAAATGCCGAAAAAGATCACCTAGAAGCGAAAATTTTCGGGACGCGGCCGCTCTCCTCGAGCTGGCTCTTCTTCAAGAACTCCGCGACCAGGGAATCCCTCCCCCCGTCCCTCTCCTCTCTGTCCTCCTCCCCATACTCCTCGTCCTCCTCCTCGATCCTCTTCGTTTCTTTCTGGATCCTCTCCAAGTACTCCCTCGCGATCCAGTACTTCACTTCCGCCGCGGTCTCTCCCGCCGCCTCCTCCTCCTCCTCCTCCCCGACTACTCCTGCACCCGCCTGAGAACCTCCGGCATCGTCGTCGTCGCTCGGGAGGCTCTCGAGTTTTAGGGTTTTTCGAAAAAGAGGGAAACTGAAAGAGGAAATAAAAGAAACCTGAAATAAAAGAGGAAAAGTGTTTTTTTGGTCAAGTGTTTGGCGGTATAAGTGTTTTTAGGTTCCCGCTTAATGAAACTCTATCTTAGCGTTTATCAAATGCTATTATAAAGTAACCAAAATATCAAACTTATTTTTTATAGCAGTTCAGCAAAACGTGCTATTACGTTATGCTATCAATGTGCATTTTTTTTGTAGTGCTCAAGGAACTCTTCGGACATCAGAGTAGAGCAGCTAGGCAGTTTGCTATAAAATGTTTGATGAATACAAAAATGGCTGAGGGTACACCAGTAAGGGATCATGTTCTCAAGATGATGGATCATCTGAATGAGATGGAGATCCTTGGAGCTGAAATCGATGGGGAAACCCAAGTCGATATCATTCTCGGGACTCTGCCTAAAAGTTTTGACAATTTCTTCCTTAATTACAACATGAACAAAAGGTTGTATAGTTTGACAGAACTTGCAAAAAAGCTACATGATGCTGAATCTCTCTTTAGGTAGAGTGGTCATGTTTTTGTTTCTGAAAAGGCTTTTACTTCTAAGCCAAAAGGCGGTAAGAAGAAGAATAACATTCAGAAACAGGCAAACTCAGCAAAGAAGGGCATGGGACCTCAAGGCGCAGTGAAAAAACCGAAAGGCAAATGTTTCAAGTGCAAAGGGTCAGGACATTGGAAGACTGATTGTCCACTTCTCAAACAAGGGAACAAAGAAGGTATATCACATTTACTAGTAGTTGAAACATGTTTAGCGGTGTTATCTACCGGCACCTGGTGTGTAGATACAGGAGCCACTAATCATGTCTGTAATACATTGCAGGGGTTCCAGGAAACCAGACGGCTCAGTGATGGAGAGATATGCTTGTTCATGGGTGATGCTACAAAAGTATCGGTCGTTGCATTAGGAGATGTTACTTTATCTTTTGGTAGAAATAAGTCTTTGACATTGAGAGATTGTCTTTATGCACCTTCACTTAGAAGGAATTTAGTTTCTGTTTCTATGTTAGTTAAGGATGGATATTCAGTTTATTTTAATGACAATATTGTTATTAGAAAGAATAAACATTTTATCTGTTCTGGTGCATTGGTTGATAATTTGTATGTCATTAATCTTATTTCGCCCACAATGCAACTTATGGAAATGAATAATATGTCATCTAACTTAAATAAGAGAAAAGAACCTTCTTGTATGAACCAAACATATCTTTGGCACTTACGATTGGGGCATATTAACCTAAGAAGGATTCAAAGACTGGTTGAAGATGGACCTTTGAGTTCAGTGGAAGTAGAGGTACTACCAGTCTGTGAATCCTGCTTGGAAGGTAAAATGACCAAAAGGCCTTTTACGGCAAAGGGGTATAGGGCCAAAGATGTGTTGGAATTGGTTCATTCTGATTTGTGTGGACCCATGACTATCCAAGCTAGAGGTGGCTTTGAATATTTTGTCACATTTATTGACGATTATTCAAGGTATGGATACATTTATTTGATGCGCCGTAAGTCTGAGTGCTTTGAGAAATTCAAAGAGTACAAGGCTGAAACGGAGAAACGTCATGGAAAATGTATCAAGTCATTACAATCAGATCATGGTGGCGAGTACCTCTTTGGAGAGTTTAGGAATTATTTATCAGAGGCTGGGATTGCATCCCAATTGACTGCACCTAGAACGCTCCAACAGAATGGTGTAGCCGAAAGAAGGAATAGAACTCTTATGGAGATGGTTAGATCAATGATGAGTTATTCGGATTTTCCAGATTCGTTTTGGGGATATGCCTTAGAGACTGCAGCTTATATTTTGAACTTGGTTCCTTCTAAGTCAGTACCTCTTACTCCCACAGAGCTGTGGATTGGGCGTAAGCCTAGTCTGAAACATATTCGGATTTGGGGTAGTCCAGCACATGTGCTGAATGGAAAAGCAGATAAGTTGGAATCTCGTACAGAAGTACGCTTGTTTGTAGGCTATCCAAGAGGAACGAAAGGAGGTTTATTTTATAGTCCTAAGGATCAGAAGGTCATTGTTAGCACCAATGCCCGATTCTTAGAGGAAGACTATATGATGAACCATAAACCCACAAGTAGAGTTGTTCTAGAAGAACTGAGACGTGAGACACCAAGTACTTTAGTACCAACAGTACAAGAGGATGAACCACAAATAACTTCACAACGTGTCACAAATGTTACACCACAACCGATAGTGCCTCGTCGTAGTGGGAGGGTTGTGATACAACCTGATAGATATATGTTCTTGGGAGAGTCGTCAGACTTTGTCCCTGAGGAACAAGATTATGATCCCTGTACCTACAATAAAGCACTCCAAGATAAAGATGCAGAGTCTTAGCAAAAAGCAATGATATCTGAAATAGAATCTATGGATTCTAATCAGGTCTGGGAGCTTGTAGAACCACCCGTTGGTGTAAAAGCCATTGGATGCAAGTGGGTCTATAAGAGAAAAAGAGGATCAGACGGTAAGGTTGAAACCTTTAAAGCTCGGCTTGTAGCAAAAGGTTTTACTCAAAGAGAGGGTATCGATTATGAGGAAACCTTTTCTCCTGTAGCCATGCTTAAGTCTATTCGGATTCTTTTATCTATTGCAGCTCATCTCGATTATGAGATTTGGCAAATGGATGTCAAGACAGCTTTCCTTAATGGAAGTCTTGAGGAAGACATCTATATGAAGCAACCAGACGGGTTCATTGAAAAGGGCCAGGAGCATCTTGTTTGTAAGCTCAAGAAGGCCATTTATGGACTTAAGCAAGCTTCCAGATCTTGGAACATATGTTTTGATCAGGTGATAAAATCCTATGGATTTGATCAATGTCAGGATGAATCATGTGTATACAGAAAGTGTGACGGAAACGTGGTGGTGTTCCTAGTACTTTATGTGGATGACATCTTGCTCATTGGAAACAATGTGAAGGTATTATCTGATGTAAGGGTATGGTTATCCAAACAGTTTGATATGAAGGACTTGGGAGAAGTAGGTCACATCCTTGGGATCAAAGTTCTACGAGATCGCAAGAAAAGGATGTTGGACTTATCCCAAGCTTCCTATATCGATACTGTACTAACTCGTTTTAGTATGCAAAATTCTAAGAAAGGTTTCATACCTTTTAGACATGGAATTGCTCTATCGAAGGAGCAGTGTCCGAGGACACCTAAAGAGATAGAGAACATGAAGGCAGTTCCTTATGCTTCAGCAGTAGGAAGCTTAATGTATGCAATGCTATGTACGAGACCAGACATCTGTTTTGTCGTAGGTATGGTCAGCAGATATCAGTCTAACCCAGGACAAGAGCACTGGACTGCCGTAAAGCATATTTTGAAGTACCTGAAAAGGACTAAAGAGTATATGCTAGTTTACCAGGCAGATAGTTTAGTTCCCTTGGGATATACAGACTCAGATTTTCAGTCAGATAGGGATTCCAGGAAATCTACCTCAAGTTATGTGTTTACTTTGGGAGGTGGAGCCATTGTGTGGAGGAGTATCAAACAAAAATGTATTGCTGATTCCACCATGGAAGCCGAGTATGTGGCAGCCTATGAGGCAGCCAAAGAAGCGGTTTGGCTCAGAAACTTTCTCTTGGACTTGGATGTGGTACCTAGTTTGCCTAAGTCTATTACACTTTATTGTGATAATAGTGGTGCAGTTGCAAACTCGAAGGAACCACGAGCCCATAAGACAGGCAAACACATTGAGCGCAAGTACCACCTGATACGAGAGTTCGTAAAAAAAGGAAAAGTTGCTATGATCAAGGTAGCATCAGCCGACAACCTAGCTGACCCCTTTACAAAGAGCTTACCAGCTAAGGCTTTTGACAGTCATATTGAGGGAATGGGAGTCAGATGTGTAGCAGCATGGCTTTAAGTATAAGTGGGAGATTTGTAACAGTATACTGAAAAATAATGCTTTGAGTATAATGGGAGATTGTTAGGGTTATATACTAAAAGTATCACTTTTGTAGTAACCTTATTTTCTTAAATTTTGAATGAGAATCATATGGGAAAATGTTTGCATATTGTATTTGTTATAAGTGTTAATACAAATGTCTGATATTCTATATTGTAGATAATATGGTGTGTGGTGTCACACAGAAGATCATATTATCAGTTTCCTATGGAGTATATAAATAGTTCACAAACTAGATGGACTTAGACAATCTATTAGAAAGGTTGTAGTGTAATCTGGTATTAGTCTATCTTGACTATAGGTTTACACGAGTACACTTTGTGTGTATTGAACAGGACTACTTGAGGTTGTTCTTTTTGTACTGACTACATAAGAGAACAAACACCTCTGTTATTATGGATACTTGTGCTCTTAATCCGGATATAATAACGGATATGTATATGCAGTGTGCATTATTTTAACTCATAAAAGAGTGAGATTCATTATGGATCAACAACCTCTATGAATTGGGTAATAACATTGTATGTATGATGGGCTGTTGATTATAAATAAAATCCATGTCCCGATACATCGGGTTGATGATGTCCCCTTAAGGAGCTCATAAGGATTGTCATGTAAACCCTGCAGGTGGATTATATCCGACATGACAAATAAAGTTGAGCGGTACTACTTAAGGATAAAAGATGTCGAATCAATATAGTTATCGGTAACTTAATTTGATCGACGGACATACGATATCTTAACATGGGAAGCCAAACGAGCATATAATAAAAAGAGCCCACAAACATAATTTGGGATTAGGGAGGTAGTGCAACAATAGCTCATTAGTGGACTGAGCTATTGTTAATGGGTCTGGATTGTGTGTTCGGGCTGAACAAGGGATATCCAGATCCGTTAGGAGGCCTAACCCTAATTTCTCCTTATGGTCCCTGCCGTAGCCTATATATATCCTCTATTCTCTGGCCGCCACATTATCGATCAAAAATTAGAAACTTTCTCTAAATTCGTGATTCACGTAAGGAGAGAAAGAGAGGGCTGCCAAGGAGAAGAAAAGGTTGGGAGATCGTCGCCGACACGACGTCCAACTCGAGGAAGGAATACGTGCAGAAGATCTTGGGGTCGTCCGCTCGAGATTGCCAGGAACTACTTGTCTCCTTTCCGTCGCAGGTATAATTCGTGAACCCTAGTTTCTGCCTATGAAGGGTTAGAACACGTATTAGATCTGTTTAACTTTCTATTGATCAATACGCACACCAAAGAAAGGGTCCTGGGAATCCCCAGTTCCATCAGTTAGAAAATATAATCATGCAGTAAAGTAAGATACAGGAACTGAAAGAAAGTACAGAATGTAAACAGAGAAAGAACTGTAATAGAAATATCTACTATAAATAGAGAACTAACAGTGGCTAGTGAGTCAGAGTACAATATAGACATGTGAATGGCATAGGAGATTCTGGGAACTATACTATGGAGTGATTCTGGGAACTACACTACTTGGATATTATTCACATGTCTACTTCTACTCTCCCGTACCGCCAATCAATACACAAGGATCCAGCTAGGTTATGTTATGATCCATGCAATGGCCCACAAGGGATAATACATGGTAGGCCCATAAATGGGTGATTCTGGGAATGCCCATAAATGGGTGATTCAAGGAAGACTCTGTGATCATGAGAGTACATGTCACAAGTGATCAATGAACCATGAAGCATAGTGATACACCATGTAAGTGAAACGCATAGAATATGTAGTATCCGATGCTCCCTGAGGAGATAACATCTCAAGAAGGGATCCATATAGTACTAATCCGTGTGACCAATGTGACAGTATCAAGTAAAGTAATTTAAAGCAGAAAAATAATTCTAAACAGGATATGAAATGATCAGAGAATGTACTCGCCTGTAGCCTGAGTATCTGAAGAATATCTACTGTCCGAGGAGTGGTGTCTGTCTCCTATAGAACAGTACAAGTCAAACAAGTCCAAAATGGTAATATGAAGTTCTACTATGCATTCTACATGATTCTAGGTCAATCTAGACCCAAGTCAACTTTTGGTCAACTCTGGTCAACTAGACTAGTCAAACTAGGTCAACTAGGTCAAGCCTAAGCCAAACAAGTCTCACTAAGCCTAACCAGCCTAGTCTAGCAAGCACACACCAATCACAAGGCTATACAAGCCAACACCACAAGTTATATATTTAATGTATATATAGGTATTCAATATAGGCACTCTATATTAGGCTTACAATATTAGGCATTCATTAACTATATATAGTACATAACATTTATGTGCATACATGCATTCATACAGGGATTTCCTATCTTATTTGCATACATACCATACAATCATGCATTCATGTGCATAGCCCTATATACTAGCATCTCATATGTAGGAGGATAGGAAGAGATTAGCAAGGGTGATTTAACATGTATATAGTGTCACGACCCGCTACCCAAATTGTTGGGCCAGGCCGAGTCATGCCCAGCCTACGTTGAGATAAAACGTAGTAAGCTGTTCTAAAGACAACAGGATAAGACTAAATGTGCTAACAGTTCTATAAGTGAAGAAGAATCATAAATGCTCAAAACACAAAAGTCGTCGTATATAGTAAAATGTCCAAGTACAAGTGAACTGAAATGTAAAACTGGATACATGTCCAGTTACAAAAATATGTAGCCTAATACATGACTACACTAGATATCCCAAACAGCTAAGCAAACTAGACTAGTCTCCCCGCAGGAACATCCTCGAATGGTAAAGCCGGGTCCTCGGCAGTATCCCCATAATATGTATCGCAGAGTAACTCCTCCTCAGTAAGGACACCTACAACGTTATCCTGTCAGGACGGGAGCAAGTACTGAATCTAGCAAACTAGCATATGAAACATGTAAATGAACATAAGAGGGAATAACTGGAAACATGGCATCACACAATCTATCACGGCAAGGATACATATGTCATAGAGACAGATGTACATGTAGTGTTTAAAACTGTAGTAAGTACGTGATCGGTCAATAGATGTACAATGTACTGTGGTACATGTAAATAAAATATACATACGTACAAGTCAACAGGCATAGGTGTACATCCGTACAGAAATGCGGGATAATGGCCTACGGTAAGGTATGCATATAAAATGCGACCTCGCTCTCTACTATAGGGGGGTCATGATCACGTACTCTACCATTAGTTTCCCCATAACCCATATCCTAATCATGTGAGAGATACATAAAGACTGTTCTAAGCATGGTAGAAATGGAAAGTACAATATGTGATATTTTAACTTGCTACCCCAAGGATCAGCAGTTAACATGGTTGGTAAATCGCAGTTCATTATGTAACAGTATGTAAAGTTTGTAGAAAGTACTTGCCTCTAGCAAAGCAAAACAAAACAAGCTGCGATAACAGTGCTATGGATGTCCGGTAACTCGTCACTGTAGAAGTAAATACAATAACTTAGTTTTTACACTAAGCTAAAACACTAGGACACTAATTGGTGAAACACGACTTGTGACTGGGCACCTAGCCAAAATGATGACTTTGGCATAGGAGACCAATGTGGGGTGACACACTACTTTAACTAACTTTCTAGGGTCTTTACACTAGTGAGGGGTGGGGTTTCAACACGGCTAAAACTCAAAATAACACAAAAAGCTACAAGTCGTAATTAATCAATAAATAAATTAAATGATCATTGTGTTCTAACAATTTTAGAGATAGACAAAAAGCCTAGTTTTACTTAAAGTAAAGTACCAAAGTGATCTTTGTTAATCGTAGAAATTTATTATAATTTTTCTGGAATTTATTAACCAGTACAAGTATTTTATAAAAATCAGTTTTCCTAAATATACAGAAAATAAGTTTTGGTTTCATATGCCAAACTAGTGGCAAAACAGTAAATTAAATACTATAAAATTATACTAAATTAGCTAACTTAACATAATATCTAAATACTATTTTTCCAGAATTTTAACAAAACTTTAAGTATTTTTAGAAATCCAAAAACAGTATTACACACTATTGAAATTAAATA
Source organism: Iris pallida (assembly GCA_029216955.1). NCBI lineage: Eukaryota > Viridiplantae > Streptophyta > Magnoliopsida > Asparagales > Iridaceae > Iris > Iris pallida. Next base: position 7,306,451 of record JANAVB010013600.1, on the reverse strand, counting down.
ATTAATTATCTGCGTATTTTGTCCATGTATATAATTTGAACCAAAGTTCAAATACAGGACCCAAGGCCATGAATCAAGTCCAATATGACTTGTACAGGTCTTAAATGTGTGAAAACACATTTGGGCCCAAATACCCATGCTCGGCTTGGACACCAAATGGTTGCAGTAATTTAAATACACTAAAATACAAATTGATAAAAGTACAAAATAAATATTAATATTTTAATAAGGTAAAATTATACAAAATAAATATACATACATATGTTGAAAGTACATATATATATATATATAATAAAATACTTAATCATAAAAGTACATATATATACATACACTATTATTGTATATATATATATATATATATATATATATATATATATATATATATATATATATATATATATATATATATATATATATATATAGTATAAATATATATATATATATATACATATGAAGATATACATATATACATGTATATAAATACAAATAAATATATAAAATTTTACTAAGCATAAAAATATATATACATATATATAAAATACTGTTAAAATACAGTATATACATATATACATACTAATATATATATATATATATATATATATATATATATATATATATATATATATATATATATATATATATATATATATATATATAAATATATATATATAAAACAGAAAAAGAAAAAGAAAACAGAAGAGAAGTGAAGGGGGGCTCGAACCTGAGCCAGCGGGGGGGGTTAGTTAGGTCAGGCTGGCCAGGGGGTCAGCCCATCAGTTGTGTTAGGGTTAGGTTTAGGTTAGTTCTATTAGGTTTTGTTTAACAAAAACATAAAAAAAAAAAGAATAAACACAAGCCTGTGTCCGGACAGTTAGGGACACAGGTATATACGTGTCTGGGCTAGCACGACACGTCCGAGTCGATTCTTCCGTGTCCAGACCTATAGCTAGGTTCCCTGTGTCCAGGCGAACATCGTGCGTGAGTTCGAGACACGCACGACACGAACTCAGGTCTGTTACTTACGTGTCCGGTCGATCGGGGGGATTTCAAACGTGCTGGCGGACGGAGGAGGCGTCGGCGAGGCGGCGCTCCAGTGGCGCTGGGCGTGGCTCAGCGCGGCGAGTCGGATGGTGGTGGTGGCGACTGAAGACGATGGACGGTGGGGCAGCGCTAGGGTACGCCAGAGTTAGGGTTTAGATCCTAGGGTTTTCGCCGGAGACGAAGGGCTACGGTGGTCGTGGTGGTGGGTAGAGCTAGGGTTTTGACTGGGGGTCGAAAGGGGGTTTTTATAGGCATTTTTGAGGCGATGGTTGACCGAAAAAAGGGGAAAATATCCGCCGGGTCGTCGGGGCCAGGTGGCTGGTCGGTCGGGGGGGGTGACGACTGTTTTACAAAACAGCCCCTAGATTTCTAGGTTTTACAACTAGGCCCCTTATCAGTAGCCATATGCAAATGCAATTTGCAAATCCCCTCCCGCAGCTATTATATGCAAATAAAATTTGCATGAACAAATAGAAAATTGCAAACTGATATCTAAACAATTAAATAAATTATAAAATGCATTAAAAATATTTTAATAAATTACAAAATGGCATTTTAGCATTTAAAAACTCATTTAAAAATTCTAGAAAATTTCCTAAAAATCATAATAAATATTTTAAGGCTAAAAATGACTTTAATAATTAATTAACACTAATTTTATAATTTTTAAAAAATAGGGGCTTACAAGTCTTCCCTCCTTGAAAAATTTCGTCCTCGAAATTCACAAGGATTAAAGACCCGACAATATTCTAACATAGCAAGCAATGCAACAAAATGACTAAGGCTGCGATCGAAACTAACCTCTAAGGTATCAAGCGGGAACGGGTGGTTCCCTCGCAGCGGTTGGATCGAACAAGTAAGGATATCTCTCCCTCATATCCGACTCCCTCTCCCAAGTAGATTCACCTGGGGAGTGACGGCTCCAAGCTACTCGTACTAGGGGTATAACCTTGTTCCTCAGCCTCTTCTCTCTCCTGTCTAATATCTTCACTGGCTGCTCAGAAACTGTAAGGCTCGGTCCGACCTCCAACTCTGAATGATCTAGCACATGACTGGGGTCTGGAACATATCTCCTCAGCTGAGATACATGAAAGACATCTTGAACTCCTGCTAGGTTGGGTGAAAGTGCAACCCTGTAAGCTACCTCTCCGATCCTGCCAAGTACCTCGAACGGCCCGATGTATCTGGGGCTCAGCTTTCCTCCTCGTCCGAACCGGATCGTCCCTCTGGTAGGTGATATCTTCACTAGCACCATATCACCATCTGCGAACTCCATCGGTCTGCGACTAGCATTAGCCCAGTGTTTCTGCCTGTCCTGAGCTACTCTGAGCCTGTCTCTGATCATCCCGACTTTCTCTGTTGCATCCGCGATCATCTCTGGCCCAAGCATAACTCTGTCTCCAACATCATCCCAAAAGAGCGGTGTGCGGCATCGTCGTCCATAAAGCGCCTCGAAAGGAGACATACCGATACTGGCTTGGTAGCTGTTGTTGTATGAAAACTCTACCAAGTGCAGATGGCTCTCCCATGATCCTCCGAAGTCCAGCACGCAGGTCCTCAGCATATCCTCCAGTGTCTGTATCGTCCTATCGGACTGCCCATCTGTCTGCGGGTAGTACGCCGTACTGAACTTGAGCCTACTGTCCAACTCCTCCTGCAAGCTCCTCCAGTAGTGGTATGTGAATTTGCTGTCTCTGTCCGACACGATGCTCACCGGCACTCCGTGTAGGCAAACTATCTGCTGCATGTATAGCTCTGCCAACTTCTCGGTGGAAAGCCCCACCTTGAAGGGTATGAAGTGCGTACACTTCGTCAGCCTGTCTACGATGACCCAAATGGCATCCTTCCCTCCTTGGGAACGAGGAAGCCCTGAGACAAAGTCCATCATAATATGTTCCCACTTCCACTCGGGAATGGATAACGGCTGCAACAAACCAGCTGGCCTCTGGCGCTCCGTCTTGACCTGCTGACAAACTAGGCATCTCGAGATGAAACATGATACATTTCTCTTCATCCCGTGCCACCAAAGATGTTCTCGCAAGTCACGGTACATCTTGTTAGCACCAGAGTGAATAGAATATCTCGATCGGTGCGCCTCTTGTAAGACTGCCTCTACTAGCTCTCCCTTCGACACGCACAATCGGCTGCCATGCCTCAAGGATCCATCCTCCGCTATAGTGAAGTCATCTAGCAATCCCGCTAAAGCCTGGGGTCGAAGTCTGTGAAGGCTCTCATCTGTAGACTGTGCCTCCCGGATCTGCTTCATCAAATCTGACTGAATGTCAAGTGCCATCATCTGCACCACTGATCCCGGCCGAACTAGCTCGATACCGAGCTTCTCCAGATCCTTCCGCAAATGCAGATCAATCATCAGGCACCATGCCATCGGATACCTGCTCAGCACATCCGCCACCACATTTGCCTTCCCGGGGTGATACTGTAAATCGATGTCGAAGTCTTTCATCAACTCCAACCATCGTCTTTGCCTCATGTTCAGCTCTTTCTGCGTGAACACATATTTCAAGCTTTTGTGGTCAGTAAAGATTTCCACACGCTCTCCGTATAAGTAATGTTTCCATAACTTGAGTGCAAAGATCACCGCAGCTAACTCTAGGTCATGGGTAGGATAATTCCGTTCGTGAGTCCGCAATTGCCTAGATGCATAAGCAATCACTTTCCTATGATGCTGTAGGACACATCCTAACCCCTTTCCAGAAGCATCGCTGTAAATGGTGAAACCTCCAGATCCTGAAGATAAAGTCAGAACTGGAGCGGTCGTCAGCCTCCTCTTCAGCTCCTCAAATGCTGTCTGGCAGTCCTCTGACCATATGTACTCTGCGTCCTTTCGCGTCAGCTTCGTCATGGGTTCAGCTATCCTAGCAAAGTCCTGGACGAACTTTCTATAATAGCCTGCTAAAACCAGAAAGCTTCTGATCTCTGAAACTGACGTCGGAGCCTTCCACGTCTCAACTGCAGCAATCTTCCTGGGATCCACCGAGATTCCATCTCCAGTGACTACATGGCCGAGAAACTCCACTCGGTCTAAAAAGAACTCGCACTTCGGCAATTTGGCAAACAATCTCTCCTGCCTCAGAATTCCCAAAACTATCCGCAAGTGCTCTGCATGCTCCTCTGGTATCTTCGAGTATATCAGGATGTCGTCGATAAATACTACGACAAACTTATCCAGATACTGGTGAAATGTCTTATTCATCAAGTTCATAAAGACAGCTGGCACATTTGTGAGACCAAATGGCATCACCAGAAACTCGTACTGCCCGTACTTCGTGTTGAACGCCATCTTCTGGATGTCTGCTGGCCTAACCTTAACCTGGTGGTACCCGGATCTCAAGTCTATCCTGGAAAACACCTTCGCCCCACTCAATTGGTCGAACAAATCATCTATCCTGGGCAGAGGATATTTGTTCTTGATGGTGATGGCATTCAAGGCCCGGTAGTCAATACACAACCGAACTGTACCATCCTTTTTAGGCACAAAGAGCACTGGCGCTCCCCATGGAGAAGCACTGGATCGAATGAAACCCTTTTTCAACAGGTCATCAATCTGCTCTTTCATCTCTATGGCCTCCTTGGGATTCACTCTATAGCAAACCCGGGATACTGGTGATGAACCCGGCACTAAATCTATAGTGAACTCCACATCTCTGTCAGGCAAAAGTCCTGGAAGATCCTCTGGGAATACATCCATAAACTCCCTAATGATAGGGTGTGGCGGTGCTGCGTCCCCGACTGTAGCACAACAGTTCGGCTCTAGGCTGATCTCCGGCCCTGTCCTTCTGACACTGAATGGTGCTGTACCTGGGGGACTGAACAAAATACTACCCTCATGACAATCTATAGATGCATGGGCATAGCTAAGCCAGTCCATCCCCAATATGATATCATAACCGGGGAGTGGCATCACAAAGAATTGCCCCTCGAACTCTCTTCCGGCTATCATAATAGAGCATCTATAGCTAGCTCTAATAGGCACTGGTCCTCCTCCCGTCATTACTCTACTAATCTCCGCAGTAGGTGTAGATACTAAGTGATGTTCATGCATAAACTCTAATGACAGGAAGCTATAAGATGCACCAGAATCAAACAAGCATAGAGCTAGAAAAGTATGCAAATAAACATGACCTGTGATGACGTCAGCTAAGTAATCCGGCTCCGAAACTTGCTCCGGCTCCAGCTCGAGGGCTAGGCTATAAACCTTCCCCTGAGGTCCCTTCTGCTGCTGCAGATGCTGCCCAAACCTCTGCTGCTGAGTAGGAAGCGGTCCTCTAGGTCCCTTGGCTGCTGGACAGTTCCGTAGCTGATGGGTGGCAGACCCACAAACTAAACACTGACCCAACCTCTTCCTGCAAATGGACCTGTCGTGCCCTGGTCTTCCGCAGAAAGAATATATAGCTCCCCGCTGCTGCTGCTGGTGTCACGAGGCTCTAACTGGCGGGGTCTGATAATGTGGTGTAGGGGGACGGTAAGTCTGCTGGGGTGGCATCGGTGCTCTCTGCTGGAAAGCCTAACGCTTGGACGGTCCCTCATGGTGTACAGAAGCCGGCCTCTTGCTAGACAGAAGACGCTCCTCAATGCTCCGGGCCAACTCTAGGCTCTGGTAGTAGTCAGTCGTATCGTTCGCCACTATAAGAATGCCAATGTCTGGAACTAGACCATGGCAAAACCTACGGGTCATCTCCTCTGGATCTGCAACCAGACTAGGAGCAAAACGGCTCAGGCGACTAAACTCTGCCGCATAGTCATCAACAGAACGGTTCCCCTGCTGGATGTTCTGGAATCGTAGCCCCATGGCTACTCTAGCAGTGGTCGAGAAGAATTTCTTCTTGAACTGGCTCTTGAACTGATCCCAAGTGGCTCTCCCTCTCGCAAACAACGGCTCATTCCGGAACCAGACTCCTGCTAAGTCTATCAGCAGAAATCCTGCTGCCTCGACCTGGAGGTCATCCGACATCCTAACTCCCACAAGCTTTCTCTCTACCGAATCTAGCCAGTCATCTGCTACTACTATGCCCTCAGTCCCTGAGAACTCCTTGGGATTCAGACCCATGAAGTCCTTGATCGTCCCCGCTCTCTGCCGTGGCTCTACATGTGGTGGGACCATGGGACGTCCCTCAGAACGCTCCATGCTCTGGCGGAGTAGGGTAGTCTGCTCCTGATGGGTTGTTAGGAACCCCTGAATCAGTGTGAGCAGCTGGTTCCCGTCGAGTGTAACGGAAGCCTGGGTGGGTATAGTGATAGGGGGTGGTGGAAGTATCGGGTCCTGCTGGGCCTGTGATATGGAAGGTGGTTGTGGTATCTGGGTTTGTGGATTTGTGGAGTGGGGAAATGTGGTAGGTGGAGGTGTATCAGTCGACTGGTCAGCTAACTGGATAAGGAGGGCCCCATTCTCGGGGGTAACATACTGGGATGAATGAGTAAGCACCATCTAATAAAAGTAAAATGGACTTATAAGGACTTATTTAAAGTAAGCAATCATATGCAAGAAAATCTAATTATAATAGCAAGCATGTGATGTATTTCCTATGTTGCAATCCTAGCATTCCTCTAGGTGTTCTAAGCGTTATTCCTAATGTTGTCTAATTACCTTAAGTTCCTAATTGCAGGCATGCTTGGTATAATAACGTAACCAAACAGTTTAGTCAGGACCTGCATGGGCCACCACTAAAAACATGTCACGACCCGCTACCCAAATTGTTGGGCCAGGCCGAGTCATGCCCAGCCTACGTTGAGATAAAACGTAGTAAGCTGTTCTAAAGACAACAGGATAAGACTAAATGTGCTAACAGTTCTATAAGTGAAGAAGAATCATAAATGCTCCAAACACAAAAATCGTCGTATATAGTAAAATATCCAAGTACAAGTGAACTGAAATATAAAACTGGATACATGTCCAGTTACAAAAATATGTAGCCTCATACATGATTACACTAGATATCCCAAACAGCTAAGCAAACTAGACGAGTCTCCCCGCAAGAACATCCTCGAATGGTAAAGCCGGGTCCTCGGCAGTATTCCCATAATATGTATCGCAGAGTAACTCCTCATCAGTAAGGACACCTACAACGTTATCCTGTCAGGATGGGAGCAAGTACTGAATCTAGCAAACTAGCATATGAAACATGTAAATGAACATAAGAGGGAATAACTGGAAACATGGCATCACACAATCTATCATGGCAAGGATACATATGTCATAGAGACAGATATACATGTAGTGTTTAAAACTGTAGCAAGTGTAGGAACGAAATAGTAAAGCGTAATACTCTAGAGGGGGGGTGAATAGAGTTGGCAGCGAAATAATGCTAATTAAAAATGTTAGCAGCACAATCACAGAATATTAATCACAACTAAAATAATGTAAAGGCAAAGTTAAGAGAGCAAACGCAAAGACAGCGATGTATACTGGTATCCCTCTGTTGAGGACTAATCCAGTCGGTAGAACTCTTGCTACCAGTTGAATCCACTATTGGAAAAACTGCAAGTTTTCTTACGAAGTTCTTGCAACTTCTACAATGCGAGCTTTGATAAGAAGAACTCGTCCAACTTCAAATGTGAAGAGGTATTCTTCAATCAAGCCTTCTAATTACATTCTCTCAGAAACTTCTAGACCGTACCGCACTGGCAAATCGACTAGAGAATTGTAACTGGCTTGGGATCTGAAATTGAAAGCTCTAGAAAACTCTTTGGAAGACTGAAAGCTTTAGATAGAGAAAAGATTGAAAGTGAATGAGTGAGTTGAAATGATCGAAATCCTTCTCTATTTATAGGAGTTCCAAAGGCAGACTTCTGACAGAATTCGGGCAGAATTCGGGCAGAACTCTATGAGGAAATCTCGGTCAAATCCGCAACGGCAGGAGGACCAAGTTCCAAAGATTCAAAATCACAACGGCCACCAACCAAACTCTGGCCGAACTCGGTCCGAGTTCTGTCAGGGTTAAGTCAGAGTTTAGTTAGGGTTTTTGAAAAGCTTTTGGTGATTTTTGAAAACCTTTTTGAAAACCTTTTTGTAAACCTTTTTGTAAACCTTTTTGAGAGGTCATTTTAAAAACATTTTGAACTCTTTTAGGGATAGCCTATTTGTCAGTACGACTCGGTGTACAACATATTCCTAGACTCAAATAAAATAAAAAATACATTGCATAAGGAATTACAGACTCGAGTAGGCAAACGGATCTTCGGTCTTGAATGGAGTAGATAGCCAATCTTGATCATGTCCAAGAATCCGAGATATCTCGACTAGCTTCGTATATCCAGACAGAGTTTGATCAATTATTAAAATCAGGTTGACCATATGACCAATGGGCCAACAATCTCCCCCATTTTGATAATTGACAAACTATGAATGATATAACATTAAGCTTGTTCAAAAATATCAAAAAGTAGAAATTGTTCATATCCTGTATTATCTCAAAAGAAATGTTAGATCTTTAATTTTCTCCCCCTTTGTCACTTAGCAAAATAATTGCAAAAGAGAAGGCTCCCCCGCAATCAATGCATAAGTAACAAATAGTGAGAAAACATATAAAAGAAATAAGTCATATAAATTAGAGAAATATCATTACAGGCATGTAGTGTTTTCAAAGACGAAAAAAAATCTCAGGCATACTATTTCACAGGCAGTTTGTAATGAAGAAGCAGTATAAAGAGATAGTGCTAAGAATTAAAACAAAGTGCTGAAATAAACTGAAATGCCATAACTGAAACACCATAAACATGTCCATGAATGATAATAGTACTGAAGCAAACTACAAAGTGCTGATAATAACTAAAAAGAACTGATAAAAACTTGGAATGTTGGAGCATTTCCAAGTATACAATAAAATGTCACTAAAAAATCAAATCATATCTCCTCATCACTATCCTCGTCAACATCAACATCAGCTCTACCAGCATGTCCTGAAGGACCAGCACCAGAAGTACCAGCGCCAGAAGGATGAGTAGGGGCGCCAGCATAAAACTCACCAACAAAGTCACGAGGTGGAGCACGATCAGAACGGTACCAATCATAGGCGTTACCGGGCTGGAAGTAGGCATGAACAGCCTCATCCTCATAGCGGTAACCCGAAAAAGCTGGATCTCGAGGGATGGAACCGGCTGAATGACCAGTCTGGGAGAAACGAAGATCAGCTAAAGAGTTTGCCATCGCCTGATAATGGGTGACGTCGCAGAACTCACGCTCGTGAGCCATGTCAGTCATCGAGACGTACAAAGCAGATAAATGCTGATGTATGCCCTCAAATGTCAAGGCATACTGATGAGGTGGTGGAGGAGGTGCAGTAGGAGGAGCAGTAGGTGGAGCTGTAGCAGTCATGCTACGATGAAATAACTGAAGAAACTTGGGCTCAGGGTCCTGAGTACAAGTCGACAGATCGATATCGAAGTGCTGAAAGATGCGTGGGAGAATCATCGCGTAAGAGAGATTTCTATCTCTTGTACGACAACGACCCATCATCTGAATCATGGTCTTAGGGACAGAAAATGGAATCCCCTTAAGAATGTGGTACATGGCGGATAGCTCAAGAGATGTCACATCATCCCTGAAAGTGGATTTTGGAAGGATACTGGAATAGATGATGCGATGCAATTCATAGTTAAACAAGTTCAGGTTGTTAGCCTTGAACTTTCCAGAGCGTACTCTATCAGGTGCACAGAGTTCCGCTTTGAAACTTCCGAGTGTCGTGCCTTCGGGGAAATCAAAATCAGTAATATCGACTAGCGGTTCACCTTCGTTAGGGATACCAAGGATCTCCGCTAAGAGGCTATCATCGAAATTGATATCAATACCTCCAACACGAGTGCTCACATCAAAAGTGTCTAATATGAGATTGTAATAAAATAATCTAATGGCATTAGTTGCTATAGGGAAGCAGATTTTAACAAATAAGTGTAACCCTAATGCCTCAAACAAATGACGATGATCAGGAAATACAGTCCATTTGACTGGAGCGCCTGTACATATGGATCGCATAGAAAAATCACCATACCACAGTAGGGCTTGGTCGAGGGTTTGAAAGAAAAACTCGTCGAACGCACCGTCGCTCGTTTGGATCGGCGAAAAGAGTAAATTCGTATGTGGATGCGAAGATGACCCTTCCTCACTAGGGGTCGTCTTCTTCCTCTTAGATGGATTGAATTTAGGTGCCATATGTGCAAATTGGAATAAAAATGCACTAAAAGAAAGGTGGGGAGAGATGGAGTTATACCTCACGAAATCAAGATATGTCGTAGAGAACGACGATCTCCGCACGATTCCAAATTTTGGAGAGATTTCACCACTTGGATTGGATGGAATAGGGTGGTGAAGAACTAGGGTTTTGATGCTCGGGTCGGCTGCTGCTGCTGTTTGAAATAGTTTGGAAGCAATGAAGAAGAAGGGCTGCTCGGGTTCTGTATATATAACCAGACACCCTCAACCGAACTCGGACCGAATTCGGTCAGAGCTCTGGCCGAATTTGCCTAGGGTTCTTCAAAGTTGATTTTTGCCATTCTTTTTCATTGTCTCATTTCAAATATTTAATTCAAAGATTAGTTATTTTAGCCTTCAATTAACATAATTAATATTATTTTATGAATTAAATGTCGTTACACAGCGACTGTCTCAGATTAGCTGTAGGAGTACTGTCCCAGCTGGCGGAGGTTCACCGGGGAACTCTTAAGTACCGCTTCGCTTCAACCGTAGTTGTGGTGACAGACAGACTCTTTATTGGCTTGTCTCTAACACAGTTTTTGTATAATGATATATAATCATAAAACAAAATCAATTAATATTATTGACGTCCAAAATTCCTAATTCTCGACGTAAATAATTGAAACGATCTTCCGCTAGAGGTTTAGTGAAGATGTCAGCTAGTTGATTTTCAGTATCTATGTACACAAGGTTTATATCTCCATTTTGATGATGATCTCTAAGAAATAATGTCTAATCTCGATATGTTTAGTACGAGAGTGACATACTGGATTCTTAGTCAAATTAATAGTGCTCGTGTTATCACAGAAAATGGGAATATGTGTGTAAAATAAATCATAGTCTTCTAGGGTTTGTTTTATCCACAAAATCTGAGCACAACAATGTCCTGCGGCGATGTACTCAGCCTCTGTTGTTGATAGGGCTACAGAATTTTGCTTTTTACTAAACCAAGAGACTAAAGCTTTGCCTAAGAAATGACATGTGCCACTTGTACTTTTTCTATCAACTTTGCATCCAGCAAAATCTGCATCCGAATAACCAATAAGGTCAAAGGACTTAGTTTTGGGATACCACAAGCCAACAGAAGAAGTGCCTTTAAGGTATCGAAAGATACGCTTAACTGCGGACAGATGTGATTCCTTTGGGTTAGCTTGAAAACGTGCACACAGGCAAACACTAAACATTATATCTGGATGACTAGCAGTTAAATAAAGTAAACTACCAATCATACCTCGATACTTACGTGTGTCGACTGGCTTGCCTTGTTCATCTGAATCAAGCTTTGTTAAAGTTGCCATTGGAGTGCCAATTGGTTTGACATTGTCCAGATCGAACTTCTTTAGTAAGTCTTTTGTATACTTGGCTTGATTTATGAATGTCCCATTATCAGTTTGTTTGATTTGCAATCCGAAAAAGAATTTCAGCTCTCCCATCATGCTCATCTCAAACTCATTCTGCATACACTTAGAAAATTCTTGACACAGAGATTCATCAGTAGATCCAAATATAATATCATCAACATAGATTTGAATTAAAAGAAGTTTGCCATTAAAAGACTTAATAAACAGTGTAGTGTCAACCTTGCCTTTTGAAAAATCGTTGTCAAGTAGAAAAGAGCTTAGACGATCATACCAAGCACGAGGGACTTGTTTTAAACCGTATAGAGCTTTCTTCAACTTGAAAACATGATCAGGGTTTTTGAAATCCGTGAAACCTGGAGGTTGAGCTACAAAAACTTCTTCTTTTATAAAGCCATTTAAAAAAGCACTCTTCACATCCATTTGAAAAAGTTTGAAATCATGAAAACATGCAAATGCACATAACATGCGAATGGATTCTAATCTCACAACTGGGGCATAAGTCTCATCGTAGTCGATACCTTCTTCTTGATTGTATCCTTGAGCTACGAGTCGAGCCTTATTGCGAGTCACTAAACCATTCTCATTTAGTTTATTTCAGAATACCCAACGGGTGCCAATGACCGGATGATCAACAGGCCTGGGAACAAGTTCCCAAACTTGATTCCGTTCAAATTGGTTTAATTCCTCTTGCATAGCATCTATCCAAAAACTATCACTACATGCTTCATCAATAGTTTTGGGTTCTAGCTGTGAAATAAATGCAACACTAGAAACAATATCTCTACAGGATGTACGAGTACTTACTCCTTTGGTAATATCACCAATTACCAAATCTTTTGGATGATCAGCTGTAAATTTTAACCTTTTTGGTAGATTCTGAAGGTAGCTGGTTCCTGGATCTTCTCTAGGAGGTTCAGCTAGTGCAGAGCTTGGTTGAGAATCAGCTGGAGTTGAGCTTGGTACAGATGTATCTTCGTCATTGTCATCAATAGTCATTTGATTCAATTCATCAAAAGTGATATTGATTGACTCTTCGATGATCATGGTATGTTTGTTGAAGACTCTGTATCCTTTGTTCTTGGCCGCATAACCTAAGAATATACCTTCATCGGCTTTTTCATCAAATTTTCCCAAGTTGTCTTTTGTATTAAGAATAAAACATTTACAACCAAAAATTCTAAAGTATGAAACTGAAGGAATTCTATCAAACCATAACTCAAATAGAGTCTTCTTCGATTTGGGTCGAATTAGAACTCTATTGAGAACAAAACAAGCTGTATTGACAGCTTCAGCCCAGAAATATTTGGGTAGACTAAACTGGTTTAACATCACTCTGGCCATTTCGGTTAGAGTTCTGTTCTTACGTTCCACAACTCCATTTTGTTGTGGAGTCCTAGGGCAGGAGAACTCGTGTATAAAACCGTGTGTGTCACAAAATTGCTCAAAATTAGCATTCTCGAATTTGCCACCATGATCGCTTCTAATACGAGTGATCATGTAACCTTTTTCATTCTGAACTTTCTTGCAAAAGGTGACAAATTCGGATAATGCATCATTCTTGCGTGTCAAGAAGTATACCCACGTGTATCTAGAGAAATCATCTACAATTACAAAAGCATAAAGTTTACCTCCGAGGCTAGCAACTCTGCTAGGACCAAATAAGTCCATATAAAGCAATTGTAGAGGTCTAGTAGTACATACTGCGTTTACTGACTTGAATGTGGATCTGGTAGCTTTGTTCCTTTCATATTGGCTGCATACCGAATCCTTCTTGAATGTAATGTCTGGTAAACCGCGTACTAGCTTCTTTGTGGATATTGTATCCATATTAGCGTGACCGAGTCTCATATGCCACAGATGACTCTCATCACTTTTGGCCATTAAGCATCTACCTGAAATGTTAGTTTCTTCTAACAAATAGAAAACATATATATTGTCTTCCCTGATACCTTCAAAGATAGTACTACCAGTTGAGCTATCAACTATAGTACATTTGTCTTTGCCAAAGTTGATGCCATAACCATGATCCGCTAGATGACTTATGCTGAGTAGGTTATGTTTCAACTCGGTAACCAGACAGACATCCTTAATTACAGGATAGGAAGACTTACCAACATCACCGATACCAATAATATACCCTTTCACGTTATTACCGAAGGAGACATAGCCTTCCTTCTTTTTCTTCGACAGTGTTGCAAATAGGGTAGCGTCACCGGTCATATGCCGTAAGCAACCGCTGTCGAGGATCCATTTGCTTCTAGCATGTGAAGGGTGTTCCACCTACAAAACAGTTTACAGATGAAACTTTTGGTACCCATTTCTTGTAGGGTCCTGAATTGTTAGCTTTAGGTATCCAAGCATAAACATTTAAATCAACAAGCTTTCTCATTCTACATGCAGATGAAATATAACCAATGAGGCCACAATAATGACATTGTGCATGTCGAGTGTTGAAAGCTGGGTGGTGTGCATGGTTGGTAGCTTTGGGTTTTCTAGTATAGAAGAAAGCATACCTATAATCCTGTTTGGGCTTAACCTTTTGGGGTAAAGGTTTGATAGGGTTAGGTCTGACAGTGTTTAGCTTGGGAATGTTCCGATTTTTCGGTAAGTGACACGTGTTAGGGTAGGAAGCAGCAGGCTCAGGCTGTTTTCCTAACATAATTTCCAATCTTTTGGAAGTGTCATACAACTTAGTATAATCAGAAGTGAGTGATTCCATTCTGATTTGTGCACATCGAAGACTTTTCTTCTCTATGGAAAGTTCTTCTTTCAGTTGGTCGATAACTTTGTCTTTCTCTTCAGATGACTTGGTAGTCTCGTGTAATAAGAGCTTTATTGAAGAAAGCTCACCAGACTCACTAACATTATTTCTAACCTCAGCTAGTAGGTCGGTAAGTCTACCTATTTCACCTTTGTACTCTTTGAGTACCTTCTTAGAGGTCTGATACTTGCTATGCAGTTTCCTGTAATCAGTCATCAGGTCACTGAAGGCATCTCCTAATTGCTCAAAGGTGAAGTCATCATAAGTATCAACTACAGGTTCAGTAGGTACCTGATCGGATGCCATAAAGCATACGTTTGCAGCGTCTTCTGATTGTTCGTCTTCTGAGTCGTTGGCTTCACTTTCATGCCATATGCTGGTGTTGGCATACTTTCGTGATGTTGATCTCTTCAGGTTCCATTTTTCATACCTGTTGTTTTTCTTGCTTGATGATGAGTTTGTGGGACAATCCTTCTTCATGTGTCCCTTCTTCTTGCAACCATAGCAGACAGCATCTTTTTGTTACCAGTTGTTGCTGTTGTTCTCTTTGACTCTCTTCTCATGTCTCATGAATCTTTCGAACTTCCTTACTAGGAGTGCTTGATCTTCAGCGTCAGATCCACTACTATCTGAATCATCTTCAGCAACTTTCTTGTGCTGAGCCTTGAGGGCGATCGTCTTCTCCTTTGGTGCAGGCTCTTCAAAATCTTGCAGCTCCAGTTCATGAGTGAGTAGCTTACCCATGAGTACTTCGAGGGACATAGTTGTTAGGTCGTTCCCTTCAATGATTGCAGTAGCCTTTGGAATCCAGTTCTTGGTGAGAGCTTGCAGGAGTTTGCGAATCTTTTCATGGTTACTGTAATCTTTGCCTAGGGAAGACAAAGGATTTACAATATCCAAGAACCTCTCGAACATTTGTGTAACTGTTTCGTTGGGCTTCATCTTGAACGCCTCGTACTCTTGAATGAGTCTGCTGACTTTAGATTCCTTGACTTGAGTCGTGCCTTCATGTGTGACTTCAAGTAGCTTCCATACTTCATTAGCCGTTGTGCAGATAGACACCCTGTTAAATTCAGTTCTGTCTAAAGCACAAAAAGAGCATTAATGGCACGTGCGTCAAGACTGGCCCTTTTCTTTTCTTCCTCTGTATATCTGCTATGGGGTTTTTCAACTAAAACTCCATCAACATTTATACGAGGTGGCTTTTGATAGCCATCAAGAACAATGGACCATAAATCAAAGTCAAGAGATTTCAAGAAGAAACTCATCCGTGCTTTCCAATAAGTATAATTCGTACCATCAAACAGTGGGGGTCTGTTTGTGGCCTGGCCTTCACTTATGAATTTCACAGTTGCCATGTGTTGTGCTGTGATCTATATAACAGTTAATTAAAATAAATAAATAATTATACTGTTACCTTTGCTTTACCTGTAACACCCGCTCTGATACCAATTGTAGGAACGAAATAGTAAAGCGTAATACTCTAGAGGAGGGTGAATAGAGTTGGCAGCGGAATAATGCTAATTAAAAATATTAGCAGCATAATCATAGAATATTAATCACAACTAAAATAATGTAAAGGCAAAGTTAAGAGAGCAAACGCAAAGACAGCGATGTATACTGGTATCCCTCTGTTGAGGACTAATCCAGTCGGTAGAACTCTTGCTACCAGTTGAATCCACTATTGGAAAAATCGTAAGTTTTCTTACGAAGTCCTTGCAACTTCTACAACGCGAGCTTTGATACGAAGAACTCGTCCAACTTCAAATGTGAAGAGGTATTCTTCAATCAAGCCTTCTGATTACAATCTCTCAGAAACTTCTAGACCGTACCACACTGGCAAATCGACTAGAGGATTGTAACTGGCTTGGGATCTGAAATTGAAAGCTCTAGAAAACTCTTTGGAAGACTGAAAGCTTTAGATAGAGAGAAGATTGAAAGTGAATGAGTGAGTTGAAATGATCGAAATCCTTTTCTATTTATAGGAGTTCCAAAGGCAGACTTCTGACAGAATTCGGGCAGAACTCTATGAGCAAATCTCGGTCAAATCCGCAACTGCAGGAGGACCAAGTTCCAAGGATTCAAAATCACAACGGCCACCAACCGAACTCTGGCCGAACTCGGTCCGAGTTCTGTCAGGGTTAAGTCAGGGTTTAGTTAGGGTTTTTGAAAAGCTTTTGGTGATTTTTGAAAACCTTTTTGAAAACCTTTTTGTAAACCTTTTTGTAAACCTTTTTGAGAGGTCATTTTAAAAATATTTTGAACTCTTTTAGGGATAGCCTATTTGCCAGTACGACTCGGTGTACAACATATTTCTAGACTCAAATAAAATGAAAAATACATTGCATAAGGAATTACAGACTCGAGTAGGCAAACAGATCTTCGGTCTTGAATGGAGTAGATAGCCAATCTTGATCATGTCCAAGAATCCGAGATGTCTCGACTAGCTTCGTATATCCAGACAGAGTTTGATCAATTATTAAAATCAGGTTGACCATATGACCAATGGGCCAACAGCAAGTACGTGATCGGTCAATAGATGTACAATATACTATGGTACATGTAAATAAAATATACATACGTACAAGTCAACAGGCATAGGTGTACATCCGTAAAGAAATGCGGGATAATGGCCTACGGCAAGGTATGCATATAAAATGCGACCTCGCTCGCTACTATAGGGGGGTCATGATCACGTACTCTACCATTAGTTTCCCCATAACCCATATCCTAATCATGTGAGAGATACCTAAAGACTGTTCTAAGCATGGTAGAAATGGAAAGTACAACATGTGATATTTTAACTTGCTACCCCAAGGATCAGCAGTTAACATGGTTGGTAAATCGCAGTTCATTATGTAACAGTATGTAAAGTTTATAGAAAGTACTTGCCTCTAGCAAAGCAAAACAAAACAAGCTGCAATAACAGTGTTATGGATGTCCGGTAACTCGTCACTGTAGAAGTAAATACAATAACTTAGTTTTTACACTAAACTAAAACACTAGGACACTAATTGGTGAAACACGACTTGTGACTGGGCACCTAGCCAAAATGATGAATTTGGCATAGGAGACCAATGTGGGGTGACACACTACTTTAACTAACTTTCTAGGGTCTTTACACTAGTGAGGGGTGGGGGACACGGCTAAAACTTAAAATAACACAAAAAGCTACAAGTCGTAATTAATCAATAAATAAATCAAATGATCATTATGTTCTAACAATTTTAGAGATAGACAAAAAGCCTAGTATTACTTAAAGTAAAGTACCAAAGTGATCTTTGTTAATCGTAGAAATTTATTATAATTTTTCTGGAATTTATTAACCAGTACAAGTATTTTATAAAAATCAGTTTTCCTAAATATACAGAAAATGAGTTTTGGTTTCATATGCCAAACTAGTGGCAAAACAGTAAATTAAATACTATAAAAATTATACTAAATTAGCTAACTTAACATAATATCTAAATACTATTTTTCCATAATTTTAACAATATTTAAGTATTTTTAGAAATCCAAAAACAGCATTACACACTATTAAAATTAAATAATTAATTATCTGCGTATTTTGTCCATGTATATAATTTGAACCAAAGTTCAAATACAGGACCCAAGGCCATGAATCAAGTCCAATATGACTTGTACAGGTCTTGAATGTGTGAAAACACATTTGGGCCCAAATACCCATGCTAGGCTTGGACACCAAATGGTTGCAGTAATTTAAATACACTAAAATACAAATTGGTAAAAGTGCAAAATAAATATTAATATTTTAATAAGGTAAAATTATACAAAATAAATATATACATACATATGTTGAAAGTACATATATATATATATAATAAAATACTTAATCATAAAAGTACATATATATACATACACTATTATTGTATATATATATATATATATATATATATATATATATATATATATATATATATATATATATATATATATATATATATAGTATAAATATATATATATACATATGAAGATATATACATATATACATATATGTATATAAATACAAATAAATATATAAAATTTTACTATGCATAAAAATATATATATACATATATATAAAATACTGTTAAAATACAGTATATACATATATACATACTAATATATATATATATATATATATATATATATATATATATATATATATATATATATAAAACAGAAAAAAAAATAGAAGAGAAGTGAAGGGGGGCTCGAACCTGAGCCAGCGGGGGGGGAGGGTTTAGTTAGGTCGGGCTGGCCAGGGGGTCAGCCCATCAGTTGTGTTAGGGTTAGGTTTAGGTTAGTTTTATTAGGTTTTGTTTAACAAAAACATAAAAAATAAAAAAAAAACACAAGCCTGTGTCCGGACAGTTAGGGACACAGGTATATACGTGTCTGGGCTAGCACGACACGTACGAGTCGATTCTCCCGTGTCCAGACCTATAGCTAGGTTCCCTGTGTCCAGGCGAACGTCGTGCGTGAGTTCGAGACACGCACGACACGAACTCAGGTCTGTTACTTACGTGTCCGGTCGATCGGGGGGGATTTCAAACGTGCTGGCGGTCGGAGGAGGCATCGACGAGGCGGCGCTCCGGTGGCGCTGGGCGTGGCTCAGTGCGGCGAGTCGGATGGTGGTAGTGGCGACTGACGACGATGGACGGTGGGGCGGCGCTAGGGTACGCCGGAGTTAGGGTTTAGATCCTAGGGTTTTCGCCGGAGACGAAGGGCTACAGTGGTCGTGGTGGTGGGTAGAGCTAGGGTTTTGACTGGGGGGTCGAAGGAGGGTTTTTATAGGCATTTTTGAGGCGGTGGTTGGCCGAAAAAAGGGGAAAATATTCGCCGGGTCGTCGGGGCCAGGTGGCTGGTCGGTCGGGGGGAGGGGGGTGACGACTGTTTTACAAAACAGTCCCTAGATTTCTAGGTTTTACAACTAGGCCCCTTTTAGTAGCCATATGCAAATACAATTTGCAAATCCCCTCCCGCAGCTATTATATACAAATAAAATTTGCATAAACAAATAGGAAATTGTAAACTGATATCTAAACAATTAAATAAATTACAAAATGCATTAAAAACATTTTAATAAATTATAAAATGGCATTTTAGCATTTAAAAACTTATTTAAAAATTCTAGAAAATTTCCTAAAAATCATAATAAATATTTTAAGGCTAAAAATGACATTAATAATTAATTAACACTAATTTTATAATTTTTGAAAAATAGGGGCTTACATATAGGCTACATCATGTATCATATATTTTGTTATCTATATATAGAGAGAGGCAAGGGAAAGGGAAGATCCATGTGTGTGTGTGTGTCTACAATCCTAGGTTGAGTGAATGTGTAGGTGACAGAAATGTGAGAGTGTGTGTGTGAGATCATGAGAGTGTGTAGATGTATTTGAGGAAAAAATCAGTGAGGATATGTGTGTATAGTGTCAATATGGCATTTGAGCATGTGAGCATGTGAAATGAGCATGAGTGTGTATACATACATAAACCTGTGTGTATAGGAACCCAAAACAGTGTACCAGTGTACATGGAAATGATAGGGTGTATAAACTTGTGAAATCTCAGGTTCATGTGTGTGTGACAGGGAGTGAAACAGTGTGTGCAGTGACTGCATTTGTGTACATGTGTGTGTATGAGTTCTAAAGTGACAGGAATATGCATACTAGAGTGTGTGTGTTAATGTTCATGTATGTGTGTGTGTAGGACCTGGTGACAGTGTTCAGTAGGAACTTGTTAACAGTGTGTACTAGGAAAAACAGTGAAGGAATTTCATAAAACAGTGTGTGTGTGTGTGTGTGTTCCAGTGTGTGTGTGTAGGATGTGTGCGTCTGTGTGTGCCACAGGAATCCCAAGACAGGGACTGGATAGTGAACCACTAAGGCAAATCACATGTCCATTATGGACAGATAATTGTGTGCTAGAGTGAAAACATGTATGGGTGAACATGATTGATAATTGAACCTGTGTGTCACACATTCAAAACAGTTTCCAATATCAAAATCCAATTTGAAACCTAAAACGTATCACAAATCAGTATCCCACATTATAGTAATGTAGTTACACATGTACATGGATTAAATGGCAATCAAACTTCAGTTTTAAGAAAATAGGAATTAAAGTTAGAATATGTATCCAGGACTGTGTATCAGTCCAACCCCTTTACAGCCCAATCCATATGTCGAATCTCATAAACTCAATGCAAAACCTATATAACTTGTAAAATCAATCTAACAGGTACTAATACATATGTAGTTGAGCTAATTCCTACATTTAACAGCATTTAAACAGTAAAAACAAACAATTAAAACCAGAATATCAATCTCAGTTCAGTATATCAAATTTATTGGGAATTTCATGAATTAGAAATCGATAAACCATCAAAATTGAAACCTAACATGATCATTATCTAGCACACATGTAGGTGAACTTAATCTAACATTAATCATCATTAAAACCAGTTTAAAAATGCCATTTAAAACCCAAGAAGAACTGAAACAGGGAGGTATCAGTCGGGTATCAGTCCCTTATTGGGAATCAATGATTCGAACTCAATTAAACATCAAATTTACAATTAAAGAGTTAGTAATTAGTGTAGCATATGTGTAGGTGTCCTGAGAGTCATTTTGTGTCCAAAAACATGACACGAACCGTGTCCAATCGTAACACACAAATACGGACACAAACTGTGCACACAATCATCGTGCACGTATGCACGTCATTCGTGGACACGACACGACACGAATTAGGTTACGTGCCCGTGCCTATAGGTTCGCCTAGGATAGGGCTAAGTGTCTAGGGTCCTGATATGTGTCCAATACATGTCTACAGTGGACACGAACTCGTGTTGTGCGCGTGTCTGTGCGTGTTTTAGCCGCCAGTGCGCGACAGCACGTGTCAGTGCGGGCGCGATTGCGCCGCATGTACTCAACCATCTGCTCCCAAATTTTGGGGGCAAGATGTCAAACATTGCCCCTCACTCCACACAAAAACTCGGGTCCCGAAGTGTCCTGTATCGTGAGTTATAGACCCCGATAGGCAGGACACAGGCGTGGGAATCGTGCACGTGTCCAAATCTAAAAACTCGACACAAACCGACACAAAATACATAACACCCTTCACAAAAGTTCATACACACACCTAGATCTACATATCTATGTAATTAGAATTTCAAAATTTGAAAATAAAATCCTCAGAGGCATTTAATCAAACACCTACACAACACTTATGACACGTGTCCGATACGGATACCAAATGGACACGAAATCGACCCAAACTTCAGGGACAGCTAGGGGACTCCTAGATCTAGCCCTAAATGCAAAGAAAATAAAATATTAATGCAATTTGTGGAGTTTTACCTATAGGTGCAAAAAGCTTGAAAAAGCTCCAAATGGGGGATTACTCCTTGCTAGCCAATTCTCCTAAATTGTCCACAAACTGAGATTATCCTCCATGAACAGCAAGAGGGAGACAATTAGAATCTAATGCAAGTGGTTTGAAAGAAAAAGGAATTAAAATGGATTTGATATGAATTTCTAAAGTTGGGGATTTACCTCTTTCTAAACTTGAGATCTATTTCCAAGGGAGGCTAACCCTAAATGAAGGAGGCATTAAATAGGGTGGGATTCCCTAGGTGGCTGGCCATAAATGCTAGGGTTAGGGTTTCTAGTTAGTTGTGGGCTTGGGCTCTCCCTAAGACAAGTTACATCTAAGTTTCTAAGGGCCCATTCTCTAAAATCAATTCTCATGACTAAAACTACTATTTGATTTCTAACTTGATAATTTCTACCCTCAACTTAAGTTAACTATCTTACTTAGCCTATGGGTTAAGTCTAAGCTTCTAGGTTAGGCTTCACTAGGCTAAAACCAATCATAGCACATAGCACTTATTTAAATAATAATAAATTCACACAAATTCCAATAAATCATAATAAATTCAAATAAATCCTAAAATGACCAAGATACCCTCTACGCTAAAATGTACTAATTAAATATCCAAATCACATGGCTAGACTCTAGGTCAACAGTCTCTAAGGTTACACTAGCAAAACACCAAAATCATAAGTCATGATTTTAAATAGTTTAAAAATGATTAAAAATCACCAAAAATCATAATATGAAATAAATATCAATAAATAATAATTATAATTATAAAATTTTAAAATTATCCTCATCTGGAAAACTGGGTGTTACAAAGTGTGAAGAAGCTCGTCGAAACATTATCACTTTTCGGTGGAAGATGGAAGTCGGGGACAAACAGCTAAGACTTACGGTAAGGCTGATCGTCAGGAACTTCGATCTTGGTCGTGTCATTGATATCGGTAGGATCCCAGTGGTGCTGGAGGTGTTACGCATGGCAGCTAGCGTCGACGTGACGGTCGAGGAGCTGGAGACAGAAAGATGCAAAGCAACTCGGGGATCGAAGATCAGTGGCATGGGGGAGCAGGAATTCTGTCGTAGGACGATATGCATGGAGTCCAGTTGAGGACCCATGTGGTCAATACCCTCTAATCAGACTGGAGGGTGAGATTGTTGGAGTCCAATCTGGAATTGGTAACAACATACTTGTGGAATCCAAATCTTATTAAATATTTGATTTAATTAGATTTGGATGTCCATAATTGGTGTTTTGCTATTTTAGGTATAATATGATTCTTATTTTAGGAAATCCTATTATGATCTAAAATAGGATAATTGATGGACTATTTTAGGTGTAATAGGATTCTTATTTTAGAGCTTCCTAATTAATAAATCATATTATGACCTAAAATAGGATTTTTTTTTTTTCATCCTATATATATGGTGTGAGGGTGGAGGCACAAAGAATAAGCACAAAACATAAAAGTGAAGATTCAGGGTGCTTGTCCACAAGAAAATCTAAGAGAAAGTCCGTACTTTGCTCTTAGGACTTCGTCATCCAAGACAGAAGGAAGAAGAAGATCTAATCTAGGGAGATTACTATGGGTTGGTGAGTGATCTCAATTGTAATCTTTTATTTTTCTTCTTGAGAGTGGTGAGGGGTTGAATCTATTAGGACAAAGGGTTCAACGTGAGTTCTGTCAATCTTATAATTTCATCTGAATTATTAAAGGTTGAGATTTGTCCAGGTGATGTACGTCATCGCCATATACTTGTCTTCATCTTGTGCTTGGTGTCTGTTAGACGGGGGTTAGTTTTGGTCAGGTGGGTTGGCAAACGCTTCCGCACGCGCCCAATATATTCGTGTAGTGTCTCGAACTCGAACTCATCTATGCTCATGGCGCCACCGATCGATCTAACTGTCCACATTAGGGGCTGTTTGGTAACAGAAATTTTATCCAGAAACTAGTGTTTATACTGGAATTGAAAACTGAATCTCATAATCCAATGTTTGGTTGAAACTTGGATTTTGAATGAAATTTACATGTCTGACATCGTGCTAGTTCTTGTCCCCTGTAATAGTACCCCATTTCACATCCACTCAAACAACTTGAAAGTGGACGAAAAAACAAAACAAATTTAATTAATTAACATACATAGTAATTAGTTAATCATAATTAATTACCAATTGATTGATATATAGTAATTATTATAATTAATGTAACTAATAGTTTTTTAAGTCACCTTTCTCAATTAATATTAAATAATTAGATAAATAATCTAAAAAAAAGTATAGTAACTAATACATAGTTGGAGTTTAAAATATAAATTCTTAATTAGTTAGTAATTAGTTTTGAGTTGATAAATTTTTATTTAGTTAGTAATTAACTATCTTAATTTATTAAACTAATTATTTAATTTATTAAATTGTTATGTGAATTAATTATAATTTACTATTATTATAAAAATACTATTCCACTTACCACTTTTCACTTCCTATCCCAACCAAATACATTTGTCTAATTTTTATTTCTCACTTTTCACTTTCCTATCCCAACCAAACACATTTGTCCCCTACCAGGGGACAAAAAAGTGGATGAATTCCTATCATTCTTCCATCCTTGAAAGTCTAAATCCCAAATTTTCCACACTTAGGTTTACCAAACAGGACCTTACTTTAAGGCCTCGTTTGGTTCAAGGAAAGGAAAAGAAAGAAAATGAAATTGATTATTTGCTCTCTTTTTTATTTAAAAATTACAATTTTAATCAATTTTTCTTTCGATGTTTGAAAAAACCAAGAAAACTGGAAGACAAAGTGAATTCATATAGGGAAAAAATAAATCCTTGGTTGAGAGGGGGAACCATTTTCCTCAATTTTTTTTTCTTTTGGGAATCAATTTTCTTTCCTACTCATTTTTTTAGCGTGTAAACACATAAAAAGAAAGTTTCTTTCCTAAGACGGGGAACCATACATGGCCTAAGAGTTTTGAAGTAATAAAGATGATGAAAAGGCCTAGTAAAATTTATTCATCATTCATCACAGCTCTTAGTTTTAATAAGTGCCAATGATAAGATCGTTGGCATGTTGGGGGGAGGTCTCAGGATCGAGCTCCAATGGGACCAGTTGGGTGGCGTTTGTACACGATTTCTGGGCCAAAATCGGCTGAGTGGCTTTAAGTCCATGAGCTTCGTACACGATTTTTTGTTGGATCAAAGATCGGCAGGTGATCCGTCCTTTCTCCTCTGTCGTGGTTCATGCATTCTTCCTTCCACTTATGTCGAATCGACGTAGTAGCTGATCTAATAACCGCTTCAATTGAAGTGAATTAGACGTTGTCTAGGTCTAGGGTTTCAACCATAGATTCAAGCGAAAGCGTTGAGCATGAGAGGGTAACTGAGATATGTGGGTGAAGATGTTGTCCTGATGAGTGTCATGAGCAGATTTGGCTAGGGCATCAGCTACTAAGTTCCCACTCCTTAGAGTGTGCAGAATGGGGAGGTTGTTGGTGAGCAAGTTTTGCCAGAGATATAGATATTGAGCAAGAGAGCGAACATCAGAGAGAGAGAGAGAGAGAGAGAGAGACTTGGATTCTAACCAATGCCAAGACCGGATATAGAGATAGAGCTAAGACCAGAGATAGATGCTGGATAGGCTATTCTCATACAGAAAGCCAGAATTGGAAGAGTGATGATTTTGAGAAAGTTGCAAAGGAGGATGGATGCGTGCACAAAGACCTGTTGGAGACGGTTGTACACGATTTCTGGGCCAAAACCGGCTGAGTGGCTTTAAGTCCACGAGTTTTGGTTTATATATATATATATATATATATATATATATATATATATATATATATATATATATATATATATATATATATATATATACTAGCATATGTGCACGTGTCTTGCACGCATTTTAACATTTCTTAATTAGTTTAGGAAGACTTTTTAGGAAGACCAAAGGATAGTCTTCCTAATTACTAAGTTGTCCTTATTAAAATTAATGAACTATTTTTAATTAGTATAAGTATGTAAGGGTATTTTCGGAATTCAAAAGTTTCACCATCTAAGTTTTCCTATTATAGTAGAATATATATATATATATATATATATATATATATATATATATATATATATATATATATATATATATATATATATATATTAGTTTTGATAAGTTGTAAATTATTGTTCTCAACCTCTACAAATTCATTTATATGTATTAGTGATATTGATTAGAGCTGTCAAAATGGGCTAAGTCCGTTGGGCCGGCCCGCCCCGCCCGCCAAAAAGGTGGGTTGGCCGAGCATTTAGGAGCCCGCCAAACAGGCGGGCCTAGGTGGGCTGGCCCGCTAGTAGCCCGCCCCGCGGTGGGCTAGCCCGCGGGCCAAGTGGGTTGGCCCGCCATCTATTTTTTTATAAAATTTTTAATTTTTTTATTTAGCACATATATGAGATATGTATTATAAATGATAAAAATTCTCATTTAATGCAAGTAATGACATATAAAATATTAAATTTGGTCATTTATTTACATGAATGAAGGTGTTTTAAAGAAATATCTACTATTATAATGTTTCTTATATTTTACTTGTAATTTGATGCATATGAGAGTGAGTAGAAAATATTATATATATGATTTTTTTCCTTTTAAGAAACTAAACAATAATTAAAAAATTAAAAAAAATTAACCGAGCCGGCCCGCCTAGCCCGCGGCTCGCCGGTGGGTTGGGCTGTGTTGGAATTTTTTCAGCCCGTCAAAATAGTGGGTCGGTCCGTCCAGTCCTGCCAAATGATGGGTTATAGTGAGTTACGGTCCGGCTCGTCCCGTCGGCCCGTCTTGACAGCTCTAATATTGATGCATCATCCAACTGAACCTAAACAGTCAACTAAGTCCAATAAGTTAATAATTAATTTTGAGTCCCTGTTCTTATTTGTGTCAAAACTAATTGGAACAACTTTGTAACCACCGACAAGCCTCTCTTGCTTTTCTACATTGTTAGGCTGTTTCTCCATATTCCTCGTAGTTGTTGTACAACAGGTGGCCTTTAGCTGTTCTTAGCTGGTCCCTCACTAAAATTCTACTTTCTAATCAAGCTTTTCTAATTAATCACCCTAATTTGTAATTAAAACTTAAGACATAAATTTGCAAATATGTTCATTTTTTTTACAACTATGTTCATATTGTTACGGTAATTAATAATATTTTTTCCGTGTACCGTAAAATCTTTTAATCTTTAATACTCGCGTGAACATAAAAAAGAAGAAGCCTTGAATATACTTTACTGTAAATTAGCCTTTACTCGTTTTACATTTCTAGCTAGCCTCTAGTGTGCTGCCATTGCAAATTATAATTGTTGAGAATCTTGGGATCGAGATCCGACTTTTATATTTAATCACTGTGATAAACGCTACGAGAAGACATGTGCATTATGTTTATTGTTTTTCTATTTCTTGACATACTCAAAAAAAAAAAAAAAAAAAAAATTAAACATGTAACATTTATATGTAATTAGTGATTGATGACCGCAAGTTTTCTATTTCTTGATAGATGTGGAGACAAAACCATTGTGAAGTGCACTGCCTAGATCTAGACAACCAACTTCACATTGTCCTTGCCATGTCAACTTCATGATTTACTCTACATTTGCATTGGAGAAAGATTTTTGAAATGAAGCTTGTCATTCCTATGTGGCAACCATTTTTGCTAAACTCACAATAGGGTTGGAGATGCTCTTATACAAAAAGAAGAGTAGAAGTTGTCTTAAAGGTTGTAAAAAAATACTTTGTAATGTCTTCTCATTATTTTTGTATTGGAGAAGACTTTTCAAACTCATTATCTTTTGTGAATATAATTGTGCCACCTATAGAAGACATTGTCTTGTGATCCATACCACCTAAGAATCATAACACAAAATAAGACAAATGAAGACATTGTGTTCATAATTTTCTTACTCCAACTCTTAGAAGGTATTATTCTTAAGATGGCTTGCTTAAAGCAAATTATGAATACAACTACTCCGGTTAGGTCTCATGGACATTCTACGAAATTAGTTTATGTTCTCCGTAAAGAAATATTATTCCATACTTTTATAACTTGTTAACTTCAAGTACGTACATGCTATTAGCAAAAAAAAAAAAAAAAATCAGCAGATTGGTAACTTCAACTATTAAAAAAAAAATGTAAATTTTTTCGACACGTTACCTATTATAGTTAACATAAAACACATATTTTTTATTCTATCGCCAAAGTAAACAAAGAACTCATTAACAAAATTTTCAAATTACAATAAAGTTGCTTTATCTTTGACCCAATAAGTTGATCATAAATCCTGATTTTAGTCTTCATCGTAACCCCCATACCTAATCTTGTAAACAACAAGGAAGTCGGACCCGTAGCAGTATAGTGATGCCTTTGTTGTAGGTATACGATCGTATCCAACCTTGCTGCCTCTCCCTCTAGCATCGTATGTCGTTTGCATGCAAAGCAAGGTAGTGGATCACGAATATTGGGGATTTGGGAGTGGGAGAGAAAATTATAATTGAAACAAAAAAGTATGATGTTGTTAGGGGGGGGTGGGTGGGTGGGTGGGGGGGGGGGGGGGGGGGGGGGGGGGTTGGTTGTGAGTGAATAACTCCTATCATGTCATGTCAGAACTTCACCAGAGTTCGGTTAGATTTTCGTAAAAATATAAGTACGAGAAAGAAAATGTAGATTGTAACTATAATTTTTTAATGGTTATTCTTGTAAAAAAGATGACTAGAAAGTATTTTTTTTTCTTGTGAAATTCAATAGATTTTATAAAAGAATCTAACAAACGATTTTTTCATAATTGAAAACATTAACTTGTTAATAAAATTACTTTTAAGAAAGCAAATTGTAGATAAGCAAGTAGTTGAGGGTATTTAATCATTAATTGCAAATTATCCTTAAAAAAGGCTAATTATAAGGGCACATATCTTTTTGATCGGGGCTAGCCAGGATTAGGGCTAGCCAGGTTGGGAGAAACTTTTACTAGGGCTATCAAAATATTCCACTCAGGGGGCTGTCCAAAGCCCACAGCCCCCCAAACCCAAAGAATCACTATCATTTCTAAATTTCACTCTCTCTCTTCACAAACCCTAGCTTTCTTCTTCTTCTTCTATCCATCTTCTTCTTCTCCACCATTTTCATTCTCACAACTTCATCAAAATCCTAGTTTTTTTTCTCATCATCATCATCTTCTTCTTCTCCACCATTTCCATCATCACCATCTCCATCAAAATCCTAGTTTTCTTCTCTTTTTCAATTTCGATGGCACCAAAAAAATTAAATAAACCCTAAAATGTATGAAAATAAAGGTTAAATACTTCTTTCCTCACAAAGAATGCATGGAAATAAATCTTAAAATGCATATTTCACTCTATTATCAAGATTGAAATAAACCCTAATATATTTTTTTTCATTCGGAAATGTCGACTTTAGGACTGCCAGAAATTGTGGCAGTCCTGAAAGGAACTTGTTGTACAGCAAGTATCTTTCATGACTGTCTCAATTTCTGGCAGTCCTCAATATGTCTAGGACTGCCAGAAATTGTGGCAGTCCTGAAAGGAACTTGTTGTACAGCAAGTATCTTTCAGGACTGTCTCAATTTCTGGCAGTCCTCAATATGTCTAGGACTGCCAGAAATTGTGACAGTCCTGTTGTAGAGCATGTCTCTTTCAGGACTGCCACAATTCCTGGCAGTCCTCATTACTTCTAGGACTGCCAGCAATTGTGGCAGTCCTGTTGTACATCGAGTCTATTTCAAGACTGCCACAATTCCTGGCAGTCCTCATTACTTCTTGGACTGCCAGCAATTGTGACAGTCCTGTTGTACATCGAGTCTATTTCAAGACTGCCACAATTTCTGGCAGTCCTCAATACTTCTAGGACTGTCAGAAATTGTGGCAGTCCTGATATGAACCCAATTATTCTACAACTAGAACTAGGGTTTCATCCATAATGAGAAGAAGAAAAATAAAGTAGGATTTGGAGAAAGAGATCTGAGAAATTAGAAGAGAGCAAAAAATTAAAATAAACTATGTTTGCAAAAATTGATATTCTTGTTCTTGTTGTTCTTGTTTTTTTTTTCTTGTTCTTCTTGTTCTTCTTCTTGTGAGGAATGGAGAGTGAGGAAGAAAACAAAAATTATAAGACTTATCTTTTATATCTACCACTTGGATAGCCCTGAGTAATTTTTTCAGTGGTAAATTTGTAAATAATGAAAAACTAACACTTGGACAGCCCCGATCAAAATGTGCTGTGCCCTTATAATTTACCTTAGAAAAGAAAGAAAGAAAAGAAACAGTACAAATCTAAATCTTAAGAAATCTAAAAAAAAAAATTGTCAAACAAATTTCAAAGGAAAAAAAAAGAAAAAAAAAAATTCTCACACTTTCCCCACCCCCTCCCCTACCCCACCACGAAACTGTTATATAATGCACAAGCACCGAACTGTTATATAATGCACAAACACCGGTTCTTTCCTCCCATCTCTCTCTCATAAAAATCGCATTTTTATCAGAGGGAGAGCTAAAAAAAAAAAAGAAAAAAAAGGAGAAAAGTCCAGCAATGGCGTCGTCAGTCCCGAGCACTCCGCTTCTGAAGGACGAGCTCGACATCGTGATCCCGACGATCCGCAACCTGGACTTCCTCGAGATGTGGAGACCCTTCTTCGAGCAGTACCACCTGATCATCGTCCAGGACGGGGACCCGTCGAAGGTGATCCGGGTCCCGGAGGGGTTCGACTACGAGCTCTACAACCGGAACGACATCAACCGTATCCTCGGGCCCAAGGCCTCCTGCATCTCCTTCAAGGACTCCGCGTGCAGATGCTTCGGATACATGGTGTCCAAGAAGAAGTACATCTTCACCATCGACGACGACTGCTTCGTGAGCACCTCTCTTCTTTGTTGATTCAGTTTCTAGATCTGTTTTTTTTTTGTTCCAGGGGTTTTGGGGGTTTGGAAATGAGAGAAATATGTGATTTTGATTACTTTGGAGGAGGAAAGATTGAAAATTATTGTGTTGTTTTTGGATCTGGGGAAATTTCTGTGTCTTTTTCTATTTTTCGGGGTTTTGGGGGTGAGAAATGAGAGAAAATAGGATTTTGATCATGAATTTTTCATGTAGATTTGAGATCTGGATGATATTTCTGGATCTAAATTTGATTTTTTTTCATGTAGAATTGAGATCTGGATGTGATAATAGGAGTAAGAAAGCGATTGGTTTCTTGGTTGATTTGTGTTATTTTGAGTTAGTAATAGGAAAATTTGAGATCTATTTTTTTTTTTTTTTTTTTGAAGTTTTAGATTAACGCGGCTTGTTTATTTTGTTTACTTATATATTTTATGGTACTTGCTTTGCTTTTACCTTTTTTTGAAGATATATAATCTTAAATGTGCACAAAGATTGGATTACAATAATATGTAGCTAATTTTTTTAATTTGAAATACTTATCTGTGTTCTTTGTAAATTCCGAATCAACAGTGTAAAAACATCCTAAATAGCCGTTGATCACAATGATCTGCAATTAATTTCTGAAATATTGACTACACTTTTTATATATTCTGAAGTCATCAATGTGAAGAACAACCTAAATTATGTATGCAAATTTATTATGATGATAAGCCTATGATCTCAATTTGATATGTTTGTATAATTTGTTATAGTCAACATCTTTTGATGAGTGGCCCTAATCATGCATACCGTACACAATATTTGGGGGGTGGGTGGGTGGGCATCATTTGGTTTGGAACCGAACCGAACCCAATAAGAGATTCGGTTGGTTTGAAAAAAAATTCTTAGAATTCCTTAATCGGTTTTTGGTCCAAACACTCTCTTTCATCCTCCACAAAAATCTTGACATTTAAGTTTAAATCTACCGAACTCAGCATGCTCTTGTGGCTAGCAAGGAGAGGTATAACCTCCTTGTCTGGGCGGGCGGTTTTGGAATCGAACCGCAGGGGAGATGTGGTGGTGTGTGAAAATTGGGGGCAGTGGGCCCATATGGCATGCAACGCAGCGCGCACGAAAGCCCCGTGCGTTACGCCGGGCATCGCAAAAAAGTTTAAATCTAGTCTATTCTCTTCGGACTGCTGTCATTCTCGATCACTTTAAATGAAACTTAATGCATGTGGCACGATTCTTAACCCAATCAGTGACAGAAACTTATTATCTGGAACTACAATCTGTCTATTTATTTAGGTTGTTTTTGGAAATTACAGCCAATAACTACAGTTTTTTTTGTTGGAGTAACATTTTTGGATGAATTGTTGTCACATGCTGGAGCACATGCCTTGTTGACTAAGAATAGACACTTTAATTGACTTATTAATGTTACACTTCTTGTTTATAGATCTTGTGTACAAACTACAACTTTTAAGTCAAACAACACCATCATGAACCACTTGATGTTAATTGTAATCTGTTAATCTTTATTGGTAAATATTTGAAAAATCAAAATTTCTTTGGTGTATGGCTTGTAACTTAAATTAATGTAACCTTGTAAAGATCTAGCTATACAGATACAATCTAATTTTTATTCCTTCCTCTTATTTGTTTATAGACTTGCAGTTAAGTACTATTCCAAAAGGATTATCCAGTATATGAATGCTTGTGTCTTTGTAGTGCTCTTGATTCTTTTGAACTCCATTGGATTGTTGATACTTGATAGTAGACTCTCATCATCGTTCCGGCTTCTCATTTTGGGCTTGATGAGCCCTTCTGTTCATTAAGTAATCATATTCTTAATATTTTTTAACAGGTCGCCAAAGATCCTTCTGGCAAAGAGATCAATGCTCTTAAGCAGCACATAGAGAATCTCTTGAGTCCGTCTACCCCCTACTTCTTCAATACTCTCTACGATCCATACCGTGAGGGGACAGACTTTGTTCGTGGATATCCTTTCAGCCTTAGGGAAGGTGTTAAAACTGCCATTTCTCATGGACTTTGGCTTAACATTCCTGACTACGATGCTCCTACTCAGCTTGTGAAGCCTATGGAGAGAAACACCAGGTAACATATGCTTCAACTTTGGTTTCGTAGGAGTTGTTGCCAGGAAGCCCCACCGAACTGTTGCATTATGAATTTCTTTGAATCAGGTTTGTTGATGCTGTTCTTACCATTCCTAAGGGAACTTTGTTCCCTATGTGCGGGATGAATCTGGCTTTTGACCGAGAGCTTATCGGCCCCGCAATGTACTTCGGCCTCATGGGTGATGGCCAGCCAATCGGCCGTTACGATGATATGTGGGCAGGATGGTGTACCAAGGTGAGCCATATTGACTGCTACATTCAATTAACATATAGTAACTTTTCATGTGCTACGAATCTTGGTTCATTTTGAATTATTGCCACTTGAGAAGAACTGGAGCTTGAGAGAACACTTTTAGGCTACATCCAAGATTGAATAGTTGAAGTATTTTAGCTGTTTCAAAGTCTGGCTTGCAGCCTAGATACTGATGGTTGGAACCTAAAAGTAACTATGAGTTGGGAGAAGTAACCAAATAATAACTCAAATAGAAGTGTTAAAGAGCAGTTGAGAATTTGAAGCTCGACATGCCACTCATGCCTCAACTGGGAAGCATGGTCAGTGTACACACGTCATCTATTTGACACGACACATAAACTTCAAAATTTACCAAGACAAGCTAATATTGGTGCCATGTCTGTGTCGCTCTGCCCATATCGTGTCGTGTTAGTGTTCTTAGCTGTGCAACATTGGCCCCTCCTTAGCTGCAGTAGTATATATAAACATGTATGACTGCAATACAATTTGCTGGTGGATCTGGTTGTGTGGGATTGGAGATGCTGATTTCCATTCTTGCACACCGCCATCTGCTGACCTTATTGTTTATGCTTTTGTGAGGTGAATCAAAATATAATATGTCATGATCTTGTATGCAACTCCAAATCCTAATTAATTTCCTTCTAGCTGTAGAAATATTTGTATCGAAAATTTTCTTAACAGCTTGATTTATGTTGCAGGTTATCTGCGACCACCTGGGACTGGGAGTGAAGACCGGTCTGCCCTACATCTGGCACAGCAAGGCCAGCAACCCCTTCGTCAACCTCAAGAAGGAATACAATGGCATCTTCTGGCAGGAGGAGCTGATCCCCTTCTTCCAGTCTGCCACCCTCCCGAAGGAGTGCACCACCGTGCAGAAGTGCTATGTTGAGCTCTCGAAGCAGGTTAAGGAAAAGCTCGGGAAGGTGGATCCTTACTTCAACAAGCTGGCCGACGCCATGGTCACATGGATCGAGGCCTGGGATGAACTCAACCCATCCGCTGGAGCATCCACCAACAGCGGGGTGAAGGCGAAATAGAATTCTAGATTCTATTGACTAGTCCTTTGTTGTCCCTCATTATAGATTTCTTATTACTGCTGTTGAACTTAATATAGCGAAATAGATTTAACTTTATTTATTCTTGCTACTTATCGAGCTTTTCCTCTTCAAGGGAGGCTCAGGTCTTTTTTTTTTTTTTGCAGTCGAGTGAATGTAGTATCTATTTGTCATAGTTTGACATTATAATAAAGATATTATGAGCTTTGTTATTGAATCTTGTTATTTTTCTGGCAATGGTGGTGGGAGGGATAGCTAGCCTACTTTTGTTTCTTTTGAACACTTGACCTGAGACTAGCTAGGAGCCTTGCTTGATTCAACTGCATTTGCGCCATTATTGAAGAGATGGGGATCGGGTCGCGAGATGATAGGAGGAAATTAGCATGTCGTGAACCTTTATCTGCATATTAGTGACGTACAAGCCGGTTCGGTTGGCTCCACCATTGTGTTTGGTGTGATGTGCAACCATGTCGGACTTTTTCTATGAGTATCGGGATCTGCGGTATTGGCGATTTCGGATCAGATATTGAAAATTCGAAGGTATCAGAAAGCAAATTACTTTAGACAATTTTAAATATTTTATGTGTTACTTTTTTAGTAGTTTTGAAATTGGGTGAAATAGTAGTCATTTTGTTTACATATATTGTATTAGTTTTATGCTATCATTGTTAATTGGTATTTTTCGTTCAATTTTTGTTGTTGAATTGATTAGAAATGAACCCTCAAATGTATCGATATCGGTTTGTATCGAATCAAGACATGTCAAACCATATCTATATCGGTCGATATTGTGAACTATTGTCCAAAGTCACTTGGGTCGGATTTGGACAGAGTAAGTGTCCAAAGTCAAATGGAGCCCTAGAGACGGGTAGGATTTGGACGGAGTAAGTGTCCAAAGTCAAATGGAGCCCTAAAGAAACGTAACAACAATCCAAAATGTGATTGGTACTAAAGTAAGTCAGCATTAACTTGTTATTAGTGCTGTTGATGGTCACCTGTGTTAGAGAAGCATTCAAGGTATTCTTTGGTCCTGCTCCTACCTTGACCAACAAATTAATGTAGGATATGAGGTTTGGGTTGGCAGAGTTGGTCTCTAGTTTGAGAGAGAGAGAGAGAGAGAGAGAGAGAGGGGGGGGGGGGGGACCAAGGAGCGTCTGTTTGGTTCTTTTTACTGTTTTTGCAGACATCTGAGGAATTGAAAGAAATAATTGAGATGGGCTGATTCACTGGACTGGACTAAGAGATGAGAGACATGGTAGAGATGATTTCTCAAGTAGTTGGACCTTTATAGGATCCTCCATAGACATTTATTTATAATAGTCACTGGCTAGAAGATGTGATTACACATAATCTCAAAGTGATAACGATATCTCTATTTGTTGGTTGAGCACAATCAACTAGTTACAACTAACTGCAACACTTCCTATTGAGTGTGCGCAACTCATTAATTATATGAGTACTGCTATTCGTACCTCCAAATTGTCCCTCCAATACATCCCTCCTTATGTGGCAGCTGACGTGGCATGTTAAATAATATTATGTGTCATCTGACATGGCCGATGACATAAAAAATTTAACTCAAAAAGTTAATTATCCAATTTTGTCCATGTTAATTTAATGTTAATATTAATATTAATATTAATTAATGTTAATATTAATGTTAATTTAATGTTAATATTAATTAATATTAATATTAATGTTAATATTAATATTATTGTTAATGTTAACGTTAATATTAATATTAATATTAATGTTAATATTAATTTTAATTTTAATTTTAGGCTGAACATCAGAGACCAGCTGGACTTCTTCAACCTTTATCGATCCCATAATAGAAATGGTTGCATATTACCATGGATTTTGTAACTGGGTTACCTAAATCTCCAGCTGGGAGAGATGCTATATGGGTTATAGTGGACCGACTCTCCAAAGTAGCTTATTTTCTCCCTTTCAGAATTGGTCAATCGACGGATCAGCTTGCAGAGATGTACCTCAGACAGATAGTCAGATTGCATGGAGTGCCAGTCAGTATCGTACCAGACCGAGATTCGAGATTTACATTGCACTTTTGGCGGAGTCTTCAAAAGAGTTTAGGAACTCGTTGTAACCCCTTTTCTCGAAATCCTAAAAATATTTTTTTAGCTATTTGAAGTAAATAATAATTTTTGGAATTTTATAAACATTTAATTAAATAGTTATTACGATAGAATGCTTTAGTCATGGTTAAGTTTTGGAGTACAAGATGACTTAAAATCATGGCACAGATAGTGCAGTGACGTACTTTGACTAGTTTAATAGCCATAGTAGGGAAGGTCGAGCCATAAGTGTGTCCCAACTAAGAAAACCAGGCCAAGTTGTGACATGACCCCCAAAAAAGATTTATTTATTTATTTATTTATTTATTTATTGAGACTATGATATTTAGGATGGCCCAGTTGTACCAATTTAGCCCGGACTGGACCCGAACCTAGCCCAAGCCTATGTATTTGGGTAGTGCGACCAAAGACATCCACGTAAGCGTACATTATTGTATATATAAATTTTTTGTATTTTATCTTAATGAGATAATAAATATTTGCGATACATCTATTACATATATGAAATATGTGTTATTGATTTAAATTGTTATTTATTTTATAATAGGATGAACATTCTTCTTGGGATGTATTTCTAGATTTCTAGGATTTTATACAATATATATACTTGTGTATTCCTAGTATACCAATATTTGGTTTTTTATACATATATATATATATATATATATATATATATATATATATATATATATATATATATATATATATATATATATAATCTATTATAGCAACATATATTTGTCTTCTAAAAATATTATATATATATATATATATATATATATATATATATATATATATATATATATATATATATATATAAAATATATATATATATATATATAGAAGATAAATATAAAAACTCCATGGTCTTCGTCTCCTTCCCTCCCGAGCTTCAGGACTCGCTCCGCTGGCCGGCCTAGGCCGGCCGCCCCCTCCCCCAGCTCCGCTTGCGCGCCCCGCCGTCTGCCGTCTCCGATGCTGCCCCCCTGGTCGCCGGAGGTGTTGGAGTGGCTCCATCAGCTTCACCTCCTCTACTCGCCCCCTCCTCTTCCTATCTCCCCTGCCGCGCCTGCTCCTCCCCCCGCGTCTTCTGTAGCTCCTCCCCCGCTGGACCCGAGGAGCAGCGCCCTTCCTCCCCCGTTGGACACGAGGAGCAGCGCCCTTCCCCCTGCTCTGCTCTCGAGCGGGTCGCCCTCGCTCTCGCTGCTCTCGCAGGCAGCTCCTCAGCCCCTCTCCGCCCCGGCGCTCGTCCCCGCCGGAGTAGGCGCTGTCGGCGACCTGGCGCAGAGTCCTCCCGTTCCCGCCCCCTTGAATTCGAACCCGCCCCTCCCCCCCTCGGGAGCAGTGTCCCTCTGCAGGGCTGGCATCGGGCCCCCCGCCCCTCAGCACCTCGGGTCCCGATCCCACGTGGGTTTGCCCCCCGCAGCATCCCATCCCATTTGTGCGGAGCCCCCCTTCTCTGCGCATACCGAGTTGGGCTCCTCTATTGCGCAGCTTCATTCTCTGGTGGCCTCTCTCGTGACGCAGCAATCCTGGTTTGCGCTTGCGCTCGATGGCCACCTCACCTCTGCGCAATCTAGTGCCCCCCCTGCGCAATCTAGTTCCACCCCTCTCGGGGCGCCATCCCCCCTCTCTGAGGCGCAACCCCTCCCTCTCCCACCTCTCTGCGCGCACTCCTCTCTGTCCCCCATTGCCCCTGAGGCCCAGCGCAATCCGGCGGCTCTTCGAGCCCCTCCCCTCCCCTGGCTTCTCCGCCCTCCTTAGCTCGCATCCGTCCATCTCCTCACTCCCCGCCCCCGAGCCCGCTATAGCCCTGGCTCCCCCCTCTCAGGCGGTGCTCGGCGCCCCTGCCCCCGCCATCCCCGAGGCCGTCCTCTCCGGCTCACCTTCCCCCCCTGTGGCCCCCCAGGGACCCTCCCCCAGGGCGGTCGCCCCCCCTCTCTCTGCCTCCTCGCTCGCTAGGCACGGCATCCCTCTCCCTCACCCTCCTCTCCCTGCCCCCGGGCATCCACCTTCCCTGAGCGGCCATTCTTCCTCCCGTCCTGCCCCCGCGGGCCCCGCTCCCTCAGTTCCGTCCTCCCTCCTTTGCCGCCGTGCTCCGCCCGGACCTATCTCCCTCGAAGGGCTCTATCTTCCCTGACGTCCAGCTGCCAGACGTTGATTTCCCCCTCGCGCACTCCTCCCCCGTCATCCCCTTATATGACTTGGATCTGTCAACGCTGTCCGCGGCTTTTCCTCACACCTTCATCCTCAAATTCTCCTCCGGGTGCCCCAAGCTTCCTAGGGTGCAGGAAGCGATCGCCAAATGGCATCTATCGTCCGACTATTGAGTGGCACCCCTCGACCCCAAACACATTCTCCTTCACCTATCCTCCGATCACGATCACAAGACTGTGTGGTCCAAGGGAACCTGCAAGATCGACACCCACCTGATGAAGATTATCAAGTGGTCTCCGAAGTTCAACACTAAAGTAGACTCGGCCACGGTGGCAGCTTGGATTACCCTCCCCAACCTTCCTCTAATCTGCTTCGTCCCTGCGGCGCTTCAGCGCATCGCCAACTCTTTCGGGACGTACGTGGCCTCGGCGCCCGAGACAAGCAACCTCTCCAAAGTCCACTACGCCAAAATCTATGTCGAACTTGACCTCTCTGCTGAGCTACCAAACTTCATCACTATCGAGCTTGGCAACCAAACCCACATCCAACAAATCCTCTACGACAACCACATATTGTACTGCAACCACTGCCACCTCAGAGGTCACCAACCCAAGCACTGCCACCGCTTGCATCCAGAGCTTAAGAAGAAGACTTCCAGACAAGAAAGAGTCCTATCGGAGGGGAAGCACCCTAAGCCACCCCTTCTCCCTCTCCCAAATTCTCATATTAGATTCGACTCCAGCATCGACGTCCCCGCCCCCAGCGAACATCCGAGCAGAGCACTGGTCCCCTTCAACCCCCAACACATTGAGATCTCCAACAAATTCGCCATCCTCGACTTTGAGGACCCGAAATCTGGAAACCCACCAGAAGGTTACAGCACCCACGGAACTCCGTCCCCATCCCCCATCTCCTCGTGCGCGGAGGATGCTTCCGTCCCAGGAATTACAGACCACCAACTACTCACCACCAGCCAGGGGGGTGACCCCCCAGTCCAATCCCCCTCCCCTGGTACCCACCAATCCTCCAGCTCCATCCCTGTCGAAGACGCCCTCGCTATCCTCGGACCCGACCAAGTCAGGAGAGGTCTTCAGGTCCTAGCCGCAGGAGCTCCCCTCCAGCAGCTGTTGATCGAGAGTGCTCACGACTACCTAACTATTCCCTCGGAGGACACGGCTATCAACTCAGCCGGCAATCAGATAGGTCCCTCTGACCAAGGAGAGACCCACAAGTCTCCGCCGCAGGATCCCACCTTGGACCCGGCCAACCACTATCGGAGCCAATCGGGCACCGACAAAAAAGTCACTATACTTACCAGATCCGCCGCAAGACGGAACAAAAAACACCCCAACAACTCCCCAAATGCTTAACATCATATCTTGGAACGTTCGAGGCCTGGCTAACAAACCGACATTACGGAGAATTGCCAGTCTTCGGAAAATTTACAAGATCGACATCTTCATCATCATAGAACCTAAAATTCCCTCCAAACGTCTTAAATCCACCCAGTTGGCACTGGGCCTCCCAACGGCTATTGCTGGCAGGCATGACATCTGGATTCTCGGATCACAGGACGTTAAACTCGACATCATCCAGAACACCCAGCAAGCTCTCTCTTGCTGGATCGCTCACCCTACCCTCCCGGAGCGGGCTATCCTTTCTGTGGTCCACGGTAGTTGTGTCATCGCAGAACGGAAAAACCTCTGGAAAGACCTTCTCGACACCTATCTCCACAACCCCAACATCCCCTGGCTTTGCTTAGGGGACTTCAACGCCATCACCTGCAGAGAAGAGAAGATCGGAGGCCGTCCCCCGCCACTCTCAGCCATGCAAGACTTCAACAACTTCATATTCAACGCTCACCTCACTCCTCTCCAGTTCAAAGGCAGCGAATTTATTTGGTGCAACATGCAGGGCGGAGATCGCCGCCAATACTCCCGATTAGACAGAGCCCTCACCAACGCCAGCTGGCACAGC
Source organism: Iris pallida (assembly GCA_029216955.1). NCBI lineage: Eukaryota > Viridiplantae > Streptophyta > Magnoliopsida > Asparagales > Iridaceae > Iris > Iris pallida. The sequence goes on along the minus strand of JANAVB010013600.1, from coordinate 7,266,113 downwards.
ATGAGGATCAACTCCACCCTGTCCCACCTCAACTCTACCGAATCAGACCACGCCCCCATCCTGATAGAAATTAAAAAGAAATCCTAACCTTCCAAAAAGAACTTCCAATTCCTCGACTTTTGGACCGACCACCCGCAATTCCTGAGCATCGTGGCCGAAGCGTGGAACAACCAAGACTCCCCTAATCCTCTTTCGCGGGTCAGCAACAAGCTCAAAGCCACTAGAAAAGCCCTTTCCAAGTGGAGCAAACAGGCTTTTGGGGACATTTTTCAAGCCATCCGTGTTGCTGAGGACGATGTTACCAGAGCAGAAACCTTATTGTCACGACCCGGTCCCCAAATACTTGGGTCGAATCGGATCATGCCCAGCCTGCACCGTTGATGAGACGGCGGCAGTAAGCTGTAATCCATATGCAGGTGATCAACAACATTTGTAACTAAATTTTCTACAACATATATTTAAACGATAACTCAAAATTTGTTCTGTTACAAAGTTTCATAACTTGAAATAACAAGAAACTAATAAACTCCAAACTAAAGTAGCATCTATGGAGACGCCACAACATCCTCATCAGCTGGAAGTACCGCCGGGTACAAGTCAGGATCGTAGTAGCTATTGATTAGCATCTCCAGGTCATCAGAAATACCTAAAATGTTGTCTCCAGTCAGGAGGGAGCAAAGTACAATTTATGCAAATTTTAACAATTAAAATGACAATTAATATCATGCACTTTTAAACAGTTTTTAAAGATGAAACAATTTTGAAATACAGTAAAGTGATATGAATAGGTAATGAATATGACCGGATTGGGTTACAGTAGTATCCTAGCGATACGGTATGGCTTGTCCCCGTGTGAAGAGGGGAAAGCTAATACAGTCAGTTATCCTAATTTTTGGATTTGGTCATATCCACTACTCTACTCCCCCAGTCCCCAACAGTACAGTCAATACTCTCGAAAGAGTTCGTGTTTAACAGTGGTTTAAAATTGCAATGAAATGATTGTTAAAATAATCGTAAATCCACATAAATGTACTTGCCTTAAATTTAAGTTGGACGAGTTTGGTTCTTCAGGATTTGAACAGTCACCTCTCTTCTTCAAAATCCTACATTCCGGAAATTATGTCTCAGAAACCACAACTCTAGAATCTAGTTACAATCTCTAGATTTTGTTTCCTAGTCAATTTTAATCTTGTATTTAATCAACACAATCAGAACACTCTTTTCTAGTGCGTTACAATTAAGGAAATCTAAATTTATATTTTATTTCGAAAAAACTTGTTTTTATCAATTTATTGGGAAAAGATTAGTATTTTATATTTATACATATAAATATATATTTCTTTTCTTTAAGTGAGAAAATCATGAATTTATAACTATTTAATTAATAATAATATTAATTAATCCTACGTATTCACAATTCCAGAAAAAATCCACAACTAATTTCCTACTTATTACAACTTACAAGATAAACAAATGAGCTTATGCTCTTACATTTCCATGAATTAAAATAAGAGAAATACACTGTTAGTCTTGTAAATTTACCTACAAAATTAATAATAACTAATAATTAAGAATAAAATAAAATGAGTCTCAGAACTGGTCCAATCTTCATTTACAGTTACTCTGCCTCAACGTCCGGACAGACCGGTGCGTTTGCATTTCACTGGGGCCCATTGACCGATAAGGTCGTCGCCCAAAAATAATATTATTTCCGAAAATCATTTTAAAATCATTTTTATAATTTTTATAAAAAAATTTGGCAGCACTTCCTCTATTTTTGGTCAACCCAAAAACTGGGAAAGTGTGCTACAACCTGCAAAAACAATCCCAAACCAGGGATACCCAAAAATAACCACAGAATAATTTCCTAAGCCACATCGGAAAACCCGGAATAATATCAGAATTCCCAAAACAGACTCGGAATTCCCGAAAATAGCCACAAAATAATTCAAAAGCCAAGTGCCAAATAAATTTCTAACCAACAGAATTTATCTAAATCTCACAGAACCTTTCCGAACCAAATTCGGAAAATCCAAAAGGATCATTACAGACCCAAAATCACAGAACAACAAATCCGAAATTTTTCCGAATCCAGAAACGTAACAGAAAATCAAATTTTCCGAAGGATAACCGAAAAATCCGAATTCCCGAAGGAATCGGGGACCAGATTTCATCATAGACAAAATAGAGAACTATGGGACTAACAGAAGTTACCGAAATCGAAGGAATCCGAAGTGATGCCTCGGACTCGTAACGTTCCAGTACTCGCGAGCAGTAGAAAACCACGGATCTGACTCAGAATCCTGCGGACAGCGAGTCGGAAAGCTCGGAACAGATCGGTTCGGTGACGGGGCACCACTGTAACCGGACGGGACAGTCACCGGAGCAACCACCGACAGACAACGGGTCGCCGGAGGGTCGGGCGCCGGCCAGGGGCGGCGACGGGGCACGGGCGGCGGTGACGCGGGGGCCGCGCGGGTCGTCGAGAGGCCCGGGATTGGGGCGTCGGCCACGGGAAGCGGCGCCGGGGAGGTGCTCGGCCCTCGGGAACTCCGGGAAGGACTATATCTAGGGATTTGGCTCTGAGATTTGGGGAAGAAAGTGTGGGGAAAGGTGGAGTTGAGACTTGGTTTATAAAGGGGAGAAAAAGGGGAGTTACCAGGTGAGGGGAGGCCAAGAGCCATGGCCTGGCTTTGATGGCGTCGGCCAAGGGAGGGGAAGAGCCGACTGTTCGGGGAAGGTGGAACCGAAAGAACTTCGGTTGAGAGCAAAACTTCCTCTCAGAAAGGAATGACCACTCATTCCTAAAGAATTCATTCAATGTTGGATGTTACAGCAAACATGAAGACTTAAAGTAGAATATTGCTTTCCTTTACAAATGGGTTAAAGGTTTGTAACCCATTAAGAACATGAGTTGGGTTTGAACTTATTGGATATTGGGTTAATGGATATTTGGGCCTAAGGAAAAAATAAGTTTTGGGCCAATTAATAAAATAAAATATGGCTAACAAAATAAATTTCTTTTTTTTAAAAAATTTAATATTTTAGAATTTTAACCATCAATTTTATAAAAAATTTAAGCTTCATTTTGGTTCGGGTCTGGGTCGACAATAAAAAATCCTTGACTTAATTTTAAAAAATAATTTTCATGAATTAACCAATATAATAAATAATATTATTTTTAACACAAAATTTTATTTAACAAAACATTATTTAAAATGATTAAAAATATTACTAAAAATTGCGGGTTTCACAACCTTCCCTCCTTAGAAAATTTCGTCCTCGAAATTTAAAGAGTTAGGTTGAGAAATTACCTTAGGTCTCAAATAAATACGGGTATTGCTCCCGCATCTCATCCTCACGCTCCCAGGTAGACTCGCCTGGGGAATCATGCCTCCACATTACTCTGACTATGGGAGTCACCGAGGTCCTGGTTCTCTTCTCACCTCGGTCTAGAATCGCCACTGGCTTCTCAGGCATAGTGAGGCTCGGTCCAATCTCCAGCTCTGAGTGGTCTAAGATGTGATTCTCATCAGGTACATACTCTCTGAGCTGTGAAACATGGAAGACGTTGTGCACGCCTTCTAGATTAGCTGGTAGAGCTAACCTATACGCCACTTCTTCCAATCCGGCTCAGAACTTCAAATGGTCCAATGTACCTGGGACTCAGCTTCCCAGCTCTGCCAAATCTGATAGTACCTCTGGTAGGAGAAATCTTCACAAAGACTTTATCTCCTTCTTCAAACTCCAGCGGTCGACGACCGCTGTCTGCCCAGTGCTTCTGTCTGTCTTGGGCGATCCTGAGCTTGTCTCTGATAATCTTCACCTTCTCTGCTGCGTCAGTCACCATCTCTGGACCCAGCAGTACTCTTTCACCAACTCGTCCCATGCCAATGGTGTACGACAACGACGTCCATAAAGAGCTTCGAATGGGGTCATACCAATACTGGCTTGGTAGCTGTTATTGTAAGAAAACTCTACCAAGTGCAGATGGTCTTCCCACGATCCTCCGAACTCCAAGACACACGATCTCAGCATATCCTCTAGTGTCTGAATCGTCCTCTCTGATTGACCATCTGTCTGGGGGTGATAGGCAGTGCTGAACTTCAATTGTGTCCCCAAGCTGTCATGCAAACTTTTCCAAAAATGAGAGGTAAAACGAGTGTCTCGGTCAGATACAATGCTTACCGGTACTCCATGAATCCGGTAGATGTGTCGCATGTATAGTGTCACCAACTTCTCGGTGGATAAACCAACCTTGAAGGGGATAAAGTGAGCTGACTTGGTTAGTCGGTCCACTATAACCCAGATGGCATCCTTCCCTCCTTGGGAACGAGGCAAACCTGACACGAAATCCATTGTGATGTGCTCCCACTTCCACTCCGGAATGTCCAGCGGTTGTAGAAGTCCTGCGGGTCTCTGTCTACTGGCCTTCACTTGCTGACAGATCAAACATCTCGCCACGAATCTGGACACATCTTTCTTCATTCCATACCACCAAACAATAGTGCGCATATCCCGATACATCTTATTAGCTCCAGGATGTATAGAATACTGCGACTGGTGCGCTTCCTTCAGCTCGTTCTTCAGTTCGCCAGATGGTACACAAAGCCTCGCACCATTCTTCAAAGCTCCATCACTGGCGATTGAGAAACCCTCAAGTGTTCCCGCCAATACTTGGTCTCTCAGTTTCCAAAGTGCCTCATCTTGAAACTGAGTCTCCTTAATTGTCCATCAGATACGAGCTCACTTGCAACTTCATCAGTACTAAATCAGCATCCAGCTCCATCCTTCTATCTCCAGGCAATATGATCTCTAATCCAAGCTTCTCGATGTCCTCTAGCAGATGCCGCTCCTTAGTCAAGAGCATCGCCACTGGGTATCGACTAAGTGCTCAGCGACCACATTAGCCTTACCCGGGTGGTATTGCAGGTCG